>OY728136.1:1200793105-1201045605 GCA_963277665.1 Viscum album | reverse complement strand
AGGTGCTCTAGAGGAAAATCCTCCCTTATAGTGAGAAAATGTGTAGATTTCATAATTCAATCAACAATTACCCATATTGCATCATTATTTCTTGGAGTTTTGGGTAAAAAAATAAAAAAATACATGGTGATGTTATCCCATTTCCATGTTGGAATAGGTAGAGGTTGTATGACTCCTCTAGGGTGTTGTCGTTCGGCCTTCACTTGTTGATAGACTAAACATCTTGATACATAATCATCAATTTCTCACTTCATGTTGTCCCATCAGAAATGTTCATTAAAATATTTATAAATTTTAGTGCTACTAGGCTGTATAGAGAAATTAGAACTATGGGCATCATCCAAAAACTCCATTTTTAGCTTAGGTATAGAGGTAACACATAACCTCGTCCCAAATTTCGAAATTCCATCCCCAAACATAAAATTTTCCAACTTCCCATCATTCACAGCTTTAATTTTCTAATGAATATTCTTGTCATAGGATTGATAACTTTTAATTATTTCCAATAAATATGATTGGGAAACCAATTAAAAAAGTTGTGATGTTTCACCTTCTTTAATAATTTCCATATCCATCCTCACTAGATCCATGTACATATGATCCTTATCAATTCTCATTTTGTTTAAAACTCCATGATCATTCCTAATTAATGCATCATCTACCTTAGTTTTATTTCCTGGGTGGTAAGGTATAGAGAAATCGTAATCCTTGAGTTTCTCAAACCATCGCATTTTCTTTATATTGAGTTCTTTCTGTGTGAATATATATTTCAGTCACTTGCGATCCATATATATCTCACGTATTTCACCATAGAGATAGTGTCTTTATATATTCAGAGAAAAGATTATTGCTGCTAACTTAAGATCATGAGTTGGGTAGTTCTATTTAGAAGTTTTTAATTGCCTTGATGCATAGGCAATGACTATATCATTCTGCATAAGGACACATCCAATTCCTTTCTTTGATGCATTGATATAAATCACAAATCCACCATTTCCCAATGGTAGAGTCAATATTGGAGAATTCATTAACCTGTTATTCAATTCTTTAAAAAATTCTTTACATTCTTTTTTCCATACGAACTTAACCCCTTTACGAGTAATATTGGTTATTGGGTTAGCTAATTAGGCAAAGTTCTAAATGAAATTTTGATAATAACCAGCTAAACCAATAAAACTACATACCTCGGTTATATTCATTGGTGTGGTTCATTCATAAATTGAATTTTTCTTTGCTAAATCCATTAAGATTCCATTCTTAGAGACAATATGTCCAAGAAAAGAAACTATTTGAATTCATAATTCACACTTGCTAAACTTCCCATATAACTCATTTCTTCTAAGAGTATTCAGAACATGTGTGGTATGGCTCTGCACTCTCCCGGGGCCCCTCTCTTTCGACGCTGCCTTTTCTAGGGTTTCCTCCTGAAATCCTCTATGGTAGTTGTGGTGGCGCATCTCTCTAGGTTTCCTCCTAGATCCTCCTTGGCGGCATTGGCGACGCATCGGTGCTCTACCGCGCTTCTAATCCTCCCTTCCAATGTTGGTTGTCTACTGCTGATTCCCTCAGACGTTCTTCCCATGACTTTGACCTCAAGTTCTCCAGCGCCTCTCCAGGTCAGATTTGGCGCAGAGGTTCAGGAGTTTTTGGGTATCGCGATTCGGCGGTTGTTGGGTCTCACGACGCTACCTGGGTCAGTTTTCTCCTACTTGGTTAGCTCCCAGTTTTCTACCTCATCTATGTTTCCATCGTTCGGAGCCCTCATCTGCTTAAACCTCTGCCCTAACCTCACATTCCGCTTCTCCTATCATGGTCGGATCTGAAGTGGTGGTAACATTGATGTTTTGGGAGGTGTGGTTTGGCGGCCGTGTTCCAAGTCGGCGACGTTCAAAGATAGCTTTGGTTATTTCAGATTTCTTCCTCATAATGTCGATGAATGTTTGTTTTCTCCTTATCAGTGGTCGATTTGTTGTTTGGTGGTGTTCGATTTTTGTTTCTGGTTGGTCTGGCGTTTGATTTATTTTGGGTTCTTTGGGGGTCAACGTTGACTTGGTGCGGTGCGATGTTCTTTGGCGGGTTTAATGGGTTCTCTTATTTTTCTAGATGGTTTTGGTGTTTTGGTTGTTACTGGTTTATGGGGATTGACGACGTCTTGGTGCGATGTTTATTGCGACTCTGGCAGTCTCTGACGGTCTCCGACATCTGATGTATTGGTTGTAGGTGATGTCGATTCAGTGACGGATGGTGATGAAAACAGTGGTAAATCTTGATATGGATGTCTGGAACTAATGTTGGGTGTTCGATATGTTTGAATTTTGAAATGTGAAATTGAGTGGCTCCCACGTGGTATGTAGGTTGTCATTCATCCCTAAATTGGTATTTTAAAATTAAATAAAAATAAATTTTCAGTCTAAGAGTCTTCAGAATAATGCACAAGTGATTCTCATGGTATTCATAGATTTTAGAGTAAACCAAGATATCATCAATAAATATCACAATAAAGTCATCAAGATATTCCTTGAAAACTCTATCCATTAGATCCATGAAAATAGAGGGTGCATTAGTCAGTCCAAAAGGCATTACTGTAAACTCATAATGCCCATACCTAGTTCAAAATACTATATTTGGAATATCTTCCTTCCTCACACGCAACTGATGATATCCAGATCAAAGTTAAATCTTTAAAAAATATTGGGATCCGTGAATTTGGTCAAATAAATCATCAATACGTGTTAGTGGATACTTTTTCTTTATTATAATATCATTTATTTCTCTATAGTCAATGCACAGCCTCCTGTATCTATCTTTCTTCTTGAAAAATAGAATAGGGGCTTCCCATGGAGAAACACTAGGGAGGATAAATCCTTTATCACTCAATTCCTCTAGTTGTTTCTTCAACTCTACTAATTCCACTATGACCATTTTATAAGGGGTCTTTGAAATAGGGCTTTCACTAGGGATTAAATCAATAGAGAACTTAACTTCCTACTCTAGAGGAAGTCTAGGTAAATCCTTTATAAATACATCAACGTATTCTTTCACAATAGGTACATCCTCAATTTGAATATTTCTTTACTCACCCATAGATATTGTGTTCTATTACTCTCCAAGAATTGAATTTAGTAGAACTACTAAGGGTGGATCTAGATAAGAATTATATGGTGATGTTTCTACTATAAAGATAATAGATTCTACACCTACGTCACAAATTGTAATTTCCTTCTTCTTACAATATATTTTCACATCATATTTTGAAATTTAGTCCATGAAAAGGATTGTGTCATATTCGAACATAGGTATGACGATAAAATTAGCAGATAAAGCACATTTATATTCCATAATGGGCACTTCCTGACACATCTTTGTTTCAATGATACTTCCCTTTGGGGTTTTGACTGACAACTCCAATGTTAAGAAGAATTGGAAATTTCTAATTTTTAAAGAAAATAAGGAATATATAAAGGAATGTGATGGTCCATAATCAAATAATGTATTATCCAAGTTTGAGGAAACGATTATAGTACCTACCATCACATCATTAGGAACTTAAAATTCAGCAGTTGTGATAGCATAAACTTGGCCTAGTTCCCTTGGCCTTATCTAGGGAATGTTTCATTGATTATTAGGAAAATCATTGGAATAATATCCCATCTCTTTACAATTGTATCACTGAACATTAGTATCATCTTTATTTCCCTTGCAATCTCGAGATTGGTGGCCTCTTTCTCCACATTTGAAACAGACTCCTTTTCCTTTTAAGTAGGCTCTAGAGTGTTTCTTTCCACAAGTATCACATGTTGGAAAACTCCCCTTTTTATTCTTCCATTTATCTATTCTTTCCTCTACCATTCACTTCTTCTTTTGATTTCCTTTAAAATAATAATACTTAGAGAATTATTTCTCTATCTTTATTGAACATGAGACTATGTCTTCGTATGATGAGAAAGTTTGGTAAACCAGTGCCCTTTAGAGGAATGGTTTTAAACCATCAAAGAATTTATCAATATTACTCATTAGATTATGTATGTAGTCCACGGCGTGCCTTTCTAGCCTTGTAAAATTGGATCCATACTTCACAATTTTTTCATCCTCTTTTTGTTTCAAACTCAAGAATTTCCTATCCATATTTACTCATTGTTCTCGAGGAAAATATTTTTTAAGAATATTTCTTTAAATTACCTCTATTACATTTCTTCTCTTTTTTCCTCCTCCTTTGTGTTTTGAATCAACAACCACCATTGATCTACATCTCCTGATAGATGATAAACTACCATGACAACCTTCTCCCTTTTGTTACATCCCAAAGTGATAAATATCTTCTCTAGGGAACTTATCCACTTCTCAGCTACAAATGGGTTTGTAGTCTCATTTAATGATGGAGGTTTTTGTCACATAAATGGGTCTAGAATTTTACCTCCATGTTGTGGTTCAAGATACTCCATATGGGTATGGTTATTGTTCATAACCTGAGTTAGATGTCCCATTGTAGTTATAAGCTGCTCAGCACCAGTTGTAGCTCCAGTACCAGCATCATTATCTAGTATAGGAGGAAAATACCTAAATGGGATACGTGTATTCATGTGTTTTCCATTCCTCCACTAGGTTTCATTTATAAATAATGGCGTACACTAAATTAAGTTATGAATCGCAATGTATAATATCAAACTAGAAAAAAACTTAACATAAACAGAAATTTTATGCATGTCTAATCTCATAATCATAATAATGGTTACTTTGAGGAAATATTTACATTTAAATCCTTCATAATGGTTTATAAATAAAATTTGAATTATCCTAAGCATATCCCCCCAAGAGTTTTAAACCAGGTGTGTAGTAAGGCTCGTTGTCATGTACCAGGTTACCCCGGGTCAAGCCTGGAACACCTTGTTAGATTTGTTACTCCTAGGTACATTTGTTCTAGAACCACATCCACTTGTAGTATCTAGACAGTGATGTATTTTCTAGAAATATAAAAATAATACATACCTTACCAAAATTATAGGATGTTCTTGTATACTTATCCTCAAAGTCTATCTTAGCATTTTTCTTCATAATATATGTTTTCTAAATCTAGTTTCCAAGTCTTATACTAAACTTCCTTTGATAGCAACTGTAAGGACCTGGCCCTGGTTGCCTAGAGATGGTGCCTTATTTTATTAAATTATTATATAAACAAGGAATTAATATCCTAAAAGAACAAATAGTTTAGCAGCTTTGAAAAACAAGATACATACATAAGTTCAATATTACAACTTGAAAGGAAATACAACATATCAACTTCTTTTGAATCACACATAAACTCATAGGTTATCCTTGAAATTCATTCATAATACACTTATTCACAACCTAGGGAAAATAAAACATAAAAAAGGGGTGAGATCATACACTCGGTAAGGTTAATTAATACGGAGGAATTTATCATAAAAATAAACACTTGTCATGGTGAAAAACTAAAAACACATTCCTTTAAAAATATATTTGAGCATAATATGGTAGAAATTAAAGCTAATTAAGTAAGGTCGTATGAATGATCATAAGAGAATGAAACATAACCACTGATATTATAATAGTAAAATAATCACATGGTTTATCAATTACTAATACCAAGATAAGGGAATTCATAATATCGGACATCTGAAACATTTTGTCAAGGCCTCATCCAGGACGTCTGAAAATACTAGGACAAGGCCTTGGCCAAAACCCAATTTTATTTTATCACATGAGACTTACCGATGCATCAAGGGGATATAGAGGGCCCCACCCTTCACTTTATAATTCCAATTAATTCTTAATATGAAATGGGATAAACATAAATGGTATGTATAAATGAAATAATTTTCCCCAATCTATACACATAAACACTAACCATTCTGAGTAGTATGGTGAATGGTATCAAAATAGCACATCCACGGTCAAAATTATCATAAACCATTTAATACAATATGTTAGATGATATATATAGTATATTAACCTCATTAATACATAAAATTCAATATAGGTTTTGAAATATACAAAAATACTTTAATAAATTCATCAAGGAATTTTTTAGAAAAATACACTTTTACTTTGAAAAGTAGAGTTATTTTAGAAAAATATTTGCATAAAACTAGAAATTAATTAAGGTAGTTTTTCCATGATGAAATCAGTGGTCTTAGAAAAATAATTTTGTCTTAAAACAGATTATAGAGTGAGCTTGAAAATAGGTAAGAATTTTAGAAGTTCCTTTGAAACAGGCTTGTTTATCAGGAAGAATTTTTTAAAGATCCTTCTAAAACATGTAACTCCCTATAAAAGAAAGAAGGATTATGTTTGGTACATATATATATAACATTAAAAAAAAATTGATGATTAAATAATATTAATTAATAATTTAATTGAGGTATTTAGAGAATAATAGTAACCTGAAAGAAAATAAAGATTTGGGTAGAAAACACTTACCTTATGTCCGAATGAGTTCTTCACTTGAACTTAACATCCTGGATAATCAAATAAAATACATTAATTAATTAATTAATAACCTTATCTACATGTATTTTATTTATTATAATTTTATTAATTTCATTTATGGAATTTTGAATGAGTTATAAGGTAAAATTTTATTGCTCGGGAACGTTTGATTTCTTTGTTTTCATGATTGGTATACTTGTATATGAGTATGGAAGTTCATGTGTAATTTGTATAATTATCTAGAATTGAATTTATATGATACCAATGAACATATATAATATTAAATGGTGATATTATTCATTTTTTATATGGTATGAGGATGAGTTATTAGATATAACATTAGTGATAATCATTTAGATTATTTTGGCGATATATCGATTATTACGAAATAGTTATGTTGTATGAATTAGTAATTTGTATATATATTGGTTACAAAACATTTAATAGGTTATAATACACATATTATAGTCTGGTTCAACCATAAAAATAGTTTCATGACTATCCTTTAAGGATAAATTGAAGAACAAAATTTTTTTGTCCATGAAGGTTGTAAATCGGCACCTCCCAGGCAATGATTTCGTTTTTAAAACAAAAGAGAGAGATATAGTATTTTGAGGAATGATATTCCACTAACATGATATCATTGAAGTATATAGATGATACTGGAGTTATAATAATCATTTGTAAATACGAGTTTATGAGATAATAATAAAATAAGGAACTTAAAAGAAATTAAAAGGAAAAAAGGAAGAGGATTTTTACCTCTTGAGTACTCCTCCTTGAGAACCTCCTTAAGGGAAGGGGTTTTGGTCTTTTGGTAAGACCAAGAGATACTAGATGTGGGGATATACTATGAAATATTATTTGGTTAGAAATTTGAGAATATTCAAAGCTTATATATGTTAGGAGAAGAGAGAGTGAGGGGTGGTTTTTATAATAGAGGAGATGGGTGATTTTTGAATATCTTATTCATTATTTTATTATTTTGCTCAAGACAAATAGTACTATTGATTATTATGACCAAAAATAGTAATAAGTTCATGTGAGTTCATACTAAGTGTTCTTGAATTAGATATGACTCAAGAAATAGTGTATTTAGCTTCTACTGTATTTATACCATAAATTGACGTATTTTACTATTCACTAAAAATTCATGTATTTCAAAAAAATCCCAAAAATTAACCCTAACCATTTTTTGAAATGTAAAATTCAAAAATGAGATCCATTTTATAAAAATAATTTTTCAAATAAGATAAATTTAATTTTTAGATACAATCATTATTTACGTGAAAATACATATTTTAAATTTAAAACTGATTTTATAATAATTTCAAAAATTAACTAAGGTCTCATAAAATTATCATAAAATAATAGGAAAACATAATATTTATTGAAGAATAAATTTTATGAAAATTAATTTTATTTTAAATAAATTTATTAATTTTAAATTTTAATTAAAAATTTATTACTCACAGAAATATCAACACTTAATTATTAATTTTTAAAATATTTACTCTCATTTATAAGGTGCCTAAATTTTATTTATACTTGCATGGGTGAGGTTAAGGGTAATATTACTATTCATAAGGTTACATTACTATTCATAAGATTCATGTTACTATTCACCAAAAATGTAAGTTGATCCTATCATACTCTAAATATCTTACTGGTCGCAACCGTGTATGTCAGTTTTTCGAAATTCAAATCACAAAAGTAGAAAATTATGTTCATTGACTAGGTTATAAAAAATTGTTGTTTCATATAGTCTCATTTTTTCATGAATTAAATATTAAATTTATTTTTAAATCCTTGTGGTGTTACAATAAAACCATCCAAGGAAGTCTTTTTGTAAAAACCAAAAGAAGGTACCAGATTAAGAGGTAACATCTTTCCTTAAGCTATTTAGTTTTATTTCTATTCTCCAACCCATCAAATATTATTATTATATGATTTTATAACAACACCAGTATCCTCAAAATACTAGGATTTTTTTACAATAATGTTTATACCTGCACTTACACACACTTCCATCTAATGGGTAATGAACATATTGTTTCTCTATATGGCGAACTACTGCCTCACGAAATGATGATTGTTTATTTTTCCTTTACCACCTCTCATGGTGGCCAAAATGATAGAAAATCTATTTATATATGTTATATATGATATTTATTATGTCTTTATACTTCTGTAATTCTTTTAAAATACATACCATTCTACTTTCCATTTTGTTTAAATACGATAACGTCGTTTGGGGAAGTGTGGACTATCACCCCCTCAAAATGATGTGACTCGTTCAAACTATACATGGATCTTATAAAGTATGGTTTTAATTAAACATATGTGACATAAAAAACTCTATATTATATTCATGTCATAATTAATTTTTTGGAAATATAATATTTATATCATTTTCTTTATTACCATTTCACACACTTAAAAAATGATAACGTCGTTCGTGGACGTGTGTACTACTGCCTCCTCAACATGATGTGATTCCTTTTACATCACAAGAATTATCTATATAAATATATCTGATTAAATAAAATGGTATTTATAATATAATGATCATTCTAGAAAGATATGGTGTTACTTAACTTCTTTCCATAATGATCATTGAGAAATGGGAATGTTACTCATGCGTACGTACGGCCTACCGTCTCCATGATTGTAACGTTGATTCATTTTTTCATAACAATATTTAATGATTGTTTTTAAAAGATAATTAATGTATAAATATAATAATTATTTCATGATGATTATTCTAGAGATGTTATATATTGTCCCCTTTGATCATAGTTGACCTACTAAAGATTTTTTTGACACATAAATCGAATTTGGTCAAAACAACCGATGTAAACATAATTTTTTAAGTAGTTGTATACAAAATGGTAATAAGTGAAATAAAATTAATGATAAAAATGGAAAATTTTCTCAATCAAGTAAATAATTAACATAGGAATTTAAAATATGTTCACTAGAAAAAGAAACACAAGGTAAGGGATTTTTATCTCACTTTTTTACTTTTGTGAGATAAATGTCCTGTTCAATACTTACTTATTTTGTGTGGTGTATATAATACCCATTTTTATATATTATATAATGAATTCATTTATATTCATGGTATCTAAAACTTTATTTTAATATTTTTCCTTTATTAGGTTTATGATTTATAATGTTTTAAAGTGGTATGGGACACTTTGGAATGTTTAAAGATTATTTTCCTCAACAATAACTTTAATGATTTTTCAATAGTATTTTTATTAGAGGAAATTATATGACCATTTTTCAATAAAACATTTAATTTTCCTATCCTCTGGTAATTCATGACCTTTTTCGAGTATTGGTCCCATTTTTTCACTCTTCGAAAATCATGGTGTTTTAGAAAATGTATTTAAGAAAACCCAAATTAATTTCTCTCTTTAGTTAGAGAACCTGTTTTATTCTAAAAATAATTATTTATGAAAAAAAATCAAAAATGTTTTTAAAATGATTTGGTAAATACATTTTCACCCTTTTTTGTCTTTTACCAATTTTTTTAATGGATTCTTATTATCTCTTTCCAAACAAGGAATTTTTTTAACCTTTTTACCATGAAAAAGGAATTTTATTTTTACCTTGTACAGTATGTACAGATTTATCTTCCATCATTTCTTTGAATCTTCCTTTACATGTTTAAAAGGTTTATCTTTTAAAGAAAATATTTTCAAATGTTATCTTCAAAGAAAAGGTTTTCCAAAAGGTTTTTCATAATAAAATGATATTTTTCTCATGAACATTTTTAAAAGATATTTTTATAGTATTTATATTCATCAATGAAAACACCCCTTTGTTTTACTCTAATTGTAATATTCTTTATTAATACCATCCTTATTATTCCTCTGGATGGTTTATGATTGATTTTACCAAGAATATTATTCACTTCCATGATTCATCTATTAGTCCCTTTGAAATATTCAACTCCCTATGATCATTTAACATTAAATTCCCCCTAATTATCCATATAATTTATCGTGGATATTACTATTTCCTAAACTATATACCATTTTACATACAGTGTCTACTTTGATAGTTATTTGATTATTGGGGAAAATATTGATAATTTTTTATTCTTTATTCAATATGGTTATTTGATAACGCATGTTATTTATTTTGATTATTAAATATGAGGAATGTTTTGGACTGGTATGACATGGGTGGGGCCCAGTTATAGATAGCCCCTCGATGCATTGGTAGTCTCATGGGATGATTTAGTTGGCTAGACACTTTAGCTAGGTTTTTACTTGATATGTTAAATTGTCTTGTGAAGGGTCTTGAAGGTAATGGTTCCATGTACCTAGGAAACATGGCATCCAATAATTAAGCATTTACCTCATTTAGTTTTAGTTATTATTCATCCATGAGATTTTGCATCGACATATATATGGATACATTTCATTTTTAGTTCATTAATTTAATGGCATTTGTTTTAGTTTCATACATTTTCATATTGATTGTTACTTGTATAGTTATTTGAATGGAATATGTTTCTAGTTATTACCTTGCCATGTTATTTACGCACATCCATTTGGTTTATTGATTTCATGGTACGTGTGTTCAGTTATTTACTATGCCATGATTATTATTAACATTGATTCATTATTGTTCCCTCTATGCTTTTACCTTACTGAGCATTTGAGTTCACCCTTATTATGTTTCCTTTCCCAAATAATCTAAGAAGTACACTATGAAAGATATGCATGGATATAATAGATGGAATAAAGTTACCCGTGAAGTTATTTCCCTCAAAGTTATTTATTTAGTTAGAAAAAAAATTATGTTGTAATTAGTTTATTAATTCTTAATACAAGACTCGTGTATGTGCCTAGTTTACTAAGACTACTAAAATCTTAGTCCTTTTAGATTTGATTCCTTGTAATCATGATAATTTATTTGATAATAGACACCATATCTAGGCCTTCTAGGTTTGGGTCGCTACATTTAAACCTTTACTTAGTATCAATATCTCAAAGTATTATCATATTTACAAGTTTCTGAAACATTAAACTTTTTAATATTAAATATAATCCATAGATATCATACATAAAATGATATTTCCATCCAACATATCATTTTTTATCACTTTTATGGTCATGTGCTTATATACTTTTCATGAACTCTCTAAAGAGTAAACCCATTAACTCCTGTATGAAGTGAATCCCCTTTTAAGTTCACATAAGTAAAATATTACAATGTGCTTTTATTATTAGAACATGTAACTCATCAGTTCTTAATATTTTCTTAAGATTTTATAATTCAACCTCTAGTCATAACAGATGATATTAACACCAAGTAGTTGGGGTTATAATTGTCAATATCAATAATCATCTTCATAACTTTTTTTTACCCATTAAACAATTTGATTAGGATCTACCTAATGAAAGTGTTGGGTTTCCATTACAAAAATTATTTATTATATGGGTTTTAACCCCATATCTTTATTAGTTTCACAAATGATCTCTCTCAATAGTGATTTTGTAAACAGATCTGCAAGGTTTTTACATGATCTCAAGTATATAATTGTTATTGTACCATCGTGTAAAAAATGTCTCACATAATCATGTCTCAAACTTATATGTATATATTTTCCATTATACATGAAAATATATTCCCTTTATAAAGTTACTTCACTATCATGACTAATAGATATATAAGGCATCGGACTAGGCCACAATCTAATGTCTAATAATAGATTCTTAATCCATTCAGTTCCTTTCCACATGTCGCTAAAGTGATAAACTCTGACTCCATGGTCTAATGTAAAATACATTTTTTTATCAGCCAAGAAATAGCACAACCTCAAAGAATAAACAACCATCCAAATGTGGATTATTTATCACTACAAATGGTAATCCAACTTGCATCAGTGTATCCATATAATACAGCCAGATAATCATTATAGTATAAGAATAAATCTTTGGTCTTTATTAAGTATCTAATGATTCTCATTATACATCTACAATGATCCACACCATAATTACTAGTATATTTACTCATTTTACATACCAAAAAGGAAATATTAGGTCTAGTGAAATGTATTGAATTCATTAAAGAACCAATTACACTAGCATACTCAAGTTGTTCTACAGCTCTACCTGTATATAAAAATAATTTAACAATAGAATCAAATAGAGTATTAGCATCCTTGAAACCAAGATGATCAAATTTATTTGACATTTTTTTGTGTAATGATACTAACTTAAATAATATCCCCCACTATGTTTTTTAACTTTAACACTAATAATAGTATCAACTATTACAAGATCCTTCATTTTAAATATATAATATAAGTAATTATTTGTCTTAATTACACCAATCATATTGGTTCTAAAAATTAACATATCACCCACATATAGACACATAATAACTCTATATTATTTTTTAAACTTTGAATAAACACATTTATCTGTATTGTTATAAGTAAATCCATTAGATAAAATAATAAAATCAAATTTCTCATGCCATTTCTTCAGATCTTGTTTAATTACATAAAGATATTTAACTAGTTTACATACTTTCTTTTCATTACCATGTAATGAAAACCCTTCTGGTTTTCCATGTAAATCAATTCATTTAAGTATCCACTTAAAAAATAAATTTTGACCATGTTTCAGTGGTTGGTGAGGCGTTTGTGAAGGATGTACATGGGTATTCCATGGGGAAGAAGGCCACGGTGCCTCAGACCAACCCAAAGGTATCTGAGGTTCTTAACTGGCTGAGGAAGTACTTGGATGGAGGTCCTTCCAATCTCAGTGTGCTGAAGGGTGATGAGTTGGTACAACATGAGTCTATTCACGTGAAGAACTAGAGGAATGAGAGTAAAATGGCTATGGACCAGTTGGTGGGTAGTGAGGAGGCTATTGTGTGGTTGGCCCATTCGCTGAGGTGTTAAGGTCTAGTAGTGGTGGAGTGTGTAAGGGGAAGAAGGGGGTTTATTTAGATGTGGCTATTCCAATGAGAGGTGGGAGAACAGGGGGTTTGGAGTCTTCGATCTAAACCCCAATAATCTTGAGTAATAGGTTTGAAGTCTTTGCAGAGGTAGGTTTGAGGTTCGATTATGCTGAACCAGTTAATGTTGAAGGGGTGTGTGTGAAGGAATACAATGGAAGAGAACCCGGACAATCGGCAGATGAAGGTTCAAGTCCGAAGAGTAATGGGAGTTGTAGGAGGAGGAAGGGGAGGAAGGATTACTCTTCCTTACCGCCTCCCTTGGAGACCTGATCTTCAAAGAATATGAACGACAATAATACATTCATGGAGACTTCGAGTCAGAAAGCTCCAGAGGATTGGGGTGACTCATCCTTGATTTTTTTGTTAAGTTTCGGAGAAGAATTTATAGAATAGGTCTTATTTCTTAAAGCAACTGAGGATGAGGAAACTAAAATGATGGGGAGGTCTCTAAGAGTGTCTCTTAATGAAGATAAATACTCATGGATTGATAAGAAAGATCTAATTCTTATAGGGACTTAAAAAAGGAAAGATCATTATTGAAGAGTACATATAGTCCTGGGACCAACTGGCTTCTGAGTTTGAGAAACTGGTGATGGAGGTACTAGGTATGAAGGTCTCATCTTTATCCTGGAAGTTGTTTAGGGAGAAAAACTTTGGAAATCTCAAGATAATCTGTAGTGACTCTGTTTAAACTGGTAGTTTTGGTTGATTGGTTTGAGAGGAATGGTTGTATGTGTTGTGCCTGCTTTTGGACCATATTTCAGTTGATTTTGTTGTGATGTTTGATGTTACATACCAGCATTCAACTTGGATCTGCTTCAAAATGGGATTTGAGCACGAGGTCTTTATCGGTGCAGGTCTTTTGGATTTGGATGATTGAGAGGGTATGGCTCCACCATTGGTTCTGTGCCCATGCATTTTTTTATGGGACTGCTTGTTGAAGGATCCTGATCTAGTGAAGGTTTGATGTCATATTTCATTTTTTGGGGAGAGGCAGATCCTATAGTGTGTCTTGGGGGGTCTTTTCTACAAGGGTTGTATTGTGGTTGTTTTTTCGGATTTTGTGGTTTCTCACTTTTCCCTTAAAAGTGTTTTTATAATAAAAAGGTAATTTTAAATCAGTTAGGAGAAATAAAATCTAGATGTATATTTTTCTCCTTCATAATTATTGTACTCCATTTATGTTCAACTCAAGAATCATCATTATTATTTATTATTTTATTTTAACTAGATGGAGTACATAATATAGGGGTATGAGGAAAAACTTCCTCCATATCATATTTATAAAACTTATTTTCAAAAAAAATCTATATCCCATGATTCAGCAATTATATTAGCTACCAAATCCATAATTTTATATGCTTTTATATTTTCTATATATCCATCAAAAACACCTTTAATTACTCTAGACTAATTTTCATTCTTTTAGGATCAAGAACTCTATAGTAAGCTAAACACCCCCACACTTTAAAATAAGAATGAATAGGTCTTATATCTCTCCAAATTTCATAAGGGAATAACTTAGTTTTCCTAGATTCAATCCTATTATGAATATGACATGCAGCTAATAAAGCTTCATCCCATAAACTTAATGGTAACATAGATTTATTAATCATGAAATTTACCATTTCTACTAAAGTGTTATTTTTCCTTTCAGATAATACATTTTTTTGAGGCGTTTAAGGAGCAGTAATTTGATGAATTATACCATTTTTTTAGAGGACACATTAAACTCATTCATAAATTGTTCACCACCTCTATTTGAGATTTATACTTTAATACTTTTTTTTAATTGGTTTTCAAATTCTGATTTATGATTTTAAAACATATTAAAGTATTTATTCTTTGTTTTAATAAGATATATATGTAAATATCTACTACAATAATCAAAAAAAAGTAATAAAATATTTTTTCCTCTATGACTTAATAAACCATTTAGTTCAAAAATATTAGAATGTACTAATTATAATGTATCAGAATTTCCTTCAATATTATAAAAAGGTTTGTTAACTATTTTAGATTCAACATATATTTCACATTTATTAAATTCATTTTCAAAGTTAATTAAGTTTAACTTATTCATTACTTTTAATGAATTATAATTAACTTGTGCTAAACGATCATTCCATAAATTAGAGAACTCGATCAAGTAAGCATAAGATTCAATCATATTATTAATGGATAGTTGATACATGCCATTATTTGAGTACCCCTTCCTGACAAACATGCCTCACTTAAACAATATAACCTTGTCAGATTCAAATAAAACCTGAAATCTCTTCTTATGTAAAATATTGATAGAAACTAAATTCTTTTGAATTTAGAGTATATACAGCACATTAAGACAAGTCAACTTCTTCCCGAAATTAAAGTCTATATCCATATTTCCTTTTCCACTAATATTTATGCATACATTATTTTTAAGGTGTTATTACTTCACAATAGTACTATTTTCAAATGTTTTGAACATCGAACAATCTTTGCATGCATGCACTATTGCTCCAGAATATATCCATCATCCCATTTTCATCAAAGTCATATTAACTTTTTATATCATCTCAAATAGATTCTATTTAATTAGTGTATTTTAGTGAGTTTATCTACTTTATTTTGATAGCAAGATTCCCTTGCAAGATGCCCTGGTTTTCCATAGACAAATCAATCTCCTTTCTTCTTAAAAGGGTTACCTTTCTTATTGAATTGTTAACTTTTATTTTCAACATGTAAGGAATAGTTTTGTTGTGCCCTTCCCTCAATGTTATTAATATTGCTATCAAATTTTTAAGCCATACCCACGTCTCTCAACATATATTCTTCTTCAATGTGAAGAATACTTTGCAATTGTTCTAAGAAAACATCATTACTCTTTTTAATAATTGGTTTACCAAAATATTTCCATATATATAAAAATTTAGCAATAATTTCACCAACTTGAAAGGTTTATGGTATATTAATTGTAAAGGAAATAAGTTTATTTTCTATAAATTATAGCTCATAAAGTTTCTCTAAAATTGGTGTTATCAACCATCTTGAAGTTTATATACTTTCCAATAAGAAATTTATTGGTACCTTCTTCCTCAGGTTTAAATTCGAACTCTATTTCATACCATATCTTTCGAGTGCTCTTCATTTGGTGGAAATAGTAATAAAGATGATTTGATAATGTGTTGAGAATATCTCTTAGGTAAAAAACCTGATCACCTTCATGTTTCTTCTTCATTTGATGAATGTAATCAACTTGAGTCATGTCAATTGGTGTGCTTCCAGGATTTGGAGTAGGTTCTTTGGGAATGGAAGGAAGATTTGGTTCCAGAATGTAAAAAATCATCAACACTGTAAGAAGAAACTTCATCTTATATTTCCACTGAGAGAAGTTGTTTCCATCTAAACTATAGAGTTTAACTATGTCTTGGTTAATTAATTTGAGGTATTTGGAATCCATCTTCTAGGTTATTCCTTAGATTCAAACCCTTTTGATTGTTGGAAAATAGGTAAGAAGATGGAGAAGATAGATTGAATCTTAATGCGTGAATTTAATTCACTATCCAAAAAGGCTTAATCCACCCCCACTTTTTTGGTGTAGGATTCTCGGTGGAATTTTCCCTTCAGTATTTCACTAATATTGAAGGTAAATCGAACACAAATTTTTTACAGCCTCATAGTACTTATGTTGGGAAAATATTTGGAAAATTTCTTGGATTGAAGAAGAATTTTTTTATAAGTGATCTCATTACCAGCTATTTATATATCAAAATAGATGTAAATCACACCAATTTAATTTTTTAGTTTAGGTCAAAGAAAACCTTGGTTCAATCTAAATGATACAATTTTTTGTGGTGGAAACCCGTTCATATTTTGAAAAATCAAAATCCAACAGTTACTACTAATCACGTTATTATCCATTTTTATTAAATATTTTATTTATTTTTTATTTATTTATTTTGTTTTATATATATATAAAAACATTTTACTAAATATATATTTTTTTAAACACTTTAAAATAATTTAGGAAAATATATATTTTCTAAAAATTCCAATTCTCAAGGCCTCTTTTTGTAAGGGGGTCTTTGGGAATTCTACCTACATTTCCAATGTGGGATTCCCAAAAAATGTACACCTCATCAGTATAAACAAAAAAAAATTACCAATAAAAACATTTTATTCTATTATTATTATTTATGAATAAATTATAGCATCCAAAATATCAAGTGTTCGGTACAACTCAAAGTGCATGTTTTTATTTAAATTTTATATTTTAGTTCAAAACATATGTCACATACTTAAAACTAAGAAAACACACTTGGATAATCTTGATATTTTATAAAAATGATTCATAAGTCATTTGTGACCTATAGGAATCGATCGTGTATCAATCGGACACATGGTGTTTCTAGTATAACTCAAAGTGTTTGTTTTTATTTAAAATCGAAATTTTAGTTCAGAAGACACAAGACATACTCAAAACCAAGAAAACACATTCAGATTGTTTTGATATATTAGAAAATGATCCATATGTCATTTATGGAATATAAGAATCAAACACACCACAATCCAATACATAGTGTGACTGGTATGACTCGAAATGTGTATTTTCAGTTTAAAAATTACATTTTAGTTAAAAATATATGTGACTCACTAAAAAACAATCAAACACACTCGTATGGTATTGATACTTTAGGAAAACTATCATGAATTGGCTCATTTTCCCTAGTAACCCAATAACTGAGCTGATTCTGACGTATCCTGAAGGGCGTTACCGATACTCATGGGTTGGCTACTAGTACTTGGAATCATACAGAATGAAAGTGGGGAAGATTTTTTCTATAAAAATTGTAGAAGAAATATAAACAAGTCAGTATGAATATAAAAGAAACTTCATAGGGAGAATTATACCAAAAGTTAAATAGGTAAATAAAAAGTACTACATAAAAGTACCGGAAAACTGAAAGAACAACCCAATCCCCAGTGGACTCAACTCTCTAAGTCCAAAGATCAATAGCTAGAACCACCTCCAAGTGATGCATTTCCCCATCTCAAACCTGGGAGGAGAAAATCTACAAACACCTAAAGGCACAGGTGGGGTGTGATCTAAAAGCCTAATAGGGTCTCACTAAGGATTCCATAATATATTCCAATAAATAATTAACCAAATAAAGATCTTTCAATTTAAAATAAATAGGTTTGGAATTTCAAAATAATATTTAACAAATCGTGATTTGAATTTCAAATGATATAAATAATTTATAGAAATGTCGTAATTCAACATTTTATATAAAACCGATTATAAAAATTCTTAAAGAATGTAAAAAAATTACAACAATGGTATATATTAATTTCGAATACAAACAAGTGAGAAACACGGTCATATGCCTAAAGGGGTATGATAGTTACAGGCTATAGGACTCCACACACTCAAGGTGACACATAAATATGTGTATACACACACCCCTTCGAAAATGGTCAATAGTAATTCATCACCATACTATCAGGGATGTGAAGTGCTACATTTATATTTTGGAATGTTTTAAATCATTGATTCTTGTCCAAATAACTCACTAACTACCTAAGCCTTGCATGTGCACTAATAACAAACAATGATGGGAAATTTATTTTAAGACTTCTCAAAATAAAATTCATCCCATTATCCATTTCAAATATTCCAATTTTCCATTTAAAACCCAAAATGGGTTTTTAATCAAAAACATTTCATTTTCCAAGATAAACCCCAAAGGTTTCTATCAAAAACATTTTAATCCATTTTCCATAAATAAGAATTTTAAATCCATTCACAATTAAATTTCACAATTCACTTTCACAATTTAAATTCATCAATTTAAATTTAAAAAAATTTCCATAAACTTAAAAAATTTAAATTCAAGAATATAAATTCCACCAAATTCCATTAATTTCACAATTACACCCCAATTCAATGTAATTGGAGGGGTTACCCAATTTCATGATAAAATCCAATTTCCAAAACCAAATTCCCCAATTCAATTGAATCGGGGTTTTAACAAATTCAATTTCATAAGAATAAAATCCCACACATTCAAATGAAAGTAATTTAATCAAATCAATCAATTTAGATTTAATTAAATGGGCTAATCAAAATGGAACCACCTACCTTAGGATCACTAGATATTGAATCAAAAATCCCTAAAAGGGACTCGCCAATGAAGAACGATAAAAACAAGGATCCAAGAATCAAACCTAGGTTTAAGATCCAAAAAAAAAGATTATTAGATCTTCCCACAACATGAAGATCCACAAAAACTTAGGTAGTATAAGTGAGAAAGTGAGAGATAGAGAATAGGAAAAGGAAACCTACCAGGATAAGATCGAAAGTTGTTCTCCTAGCTTTGATTCACTTATAGAGGGGTGATAAGGGGCCAAAAATTGATCTTGGAATATCATAAGGAATAAGAAATATATTTGGGGTTGTATAGGTCTATTGAGGACCTAAAAAGTGAGGTTTAGGAATTTTAAAACAATTTCTGAATTAAAAAAAACATGTACACATAGTTAGTTGGGAAGATCCGTAGGGTTTAGACAAACCATGTGACCTAGCTATGCACCCCTTTTAATGGGTTTCATAATTTCTCCTAAGTGGTCACACAGTTTGTCAAACCATGCAATAACCATTCAAAAACCCACTACCTTGGTTTGCACGGTTTTCTCTAGAAGGGCGCACAGTTTGGGAAAACCATACGCCAACTGTGTATAGCCCCATAACTTTCAAATTTTCCAAATTTTTCAGCAAAACAACCCCAAATGAAACCCAACAAAAGAATAATTAAAATAGGGGTTTGGAAATATTTGAAAATAGTAACAGTATGTTACAACCTCTCCACTATAGAAACTTCATGTCCTCATAAATCCTACTCAGAAGCTTCCATACAAAAAATATGAGGCCGCTACTCTCTCATAAATGCCTCCCTCTCTAACATCTCATGAGAATCAGAATTGTACTATCATAGAAATCAAACTAAAGGAATTTTCCTCCCATAAAGTACCTTGGTCTCAGAATCAACTATCATGATTGGTCATTCAGTCATGGATAAATCAGGTTCAACCTCAAGATCACTCCAACTCAGAACATGAGATAGATCAGAAAGATACTTTCGTAGTTGAGATACATGGGACACATTATGTATCGATGTTATCCACAGTGTAAGTGGTAGACAATAAGAAACTTTATCCACATTCTACACAACCTAAAAAGGTCCCACAAAACAAGGAGAAAGTTTCCCTTACCTCCCAATTCATTGATGACTCAAATGAGGTAAAAATTTCAAGAATACAAGGTCACCAACTGAAAATTACATTGGTCTGCGATGACGATCAGCATAAGACTTATACCTACTCTGCATCATCAAAATTCTCTAATGATTCAACTGAATCTTTGTTGTCATCTCTTGAACCAAGCTTGGTCCAACTAAGGAACTTTCTCCAATCTCTGACCAACACAACAGAGATCTGCAATTCCAGCCATACAAGGCCTCAAAAAGAGATATTCTAATCATGAATTGGTAACTATTGTTATAAGAAAACTCCACCAACCCTAAATGGTCATCCCAAACTTCACCAAAGTCAAGAACACAAGTGAAAATCATATCCTCGATAATCTTTTTATCTCTTTCTCTTTTTCCATCTGACTGCAGATGGTATGTCATGATCAAATAGACCTGAGATCCCAGTGCCTCTTGAAGGCCTCTCAAAAACTGAGAAGTGAACCACATATCCCTATCAGAGACTATAGTATATGGAACTTCATACAAATGAACAATCTCTTTCACATAGATATTTCTCAACTCATCGACTTTGTTTTCATCACGAATAGGCATAATGTTAGCCGACTTGGTTAGTAAATCGATCACAACCCATATCAAATTCTTATTTCTATAGCTATGTGGAAACCTAAACAAAAAGTCCATAGATATTTCATCTCACTTCCAGGTAGGGACTGGAAGTAGCTGAAGTAAACTCGAAGGATTTCAGTGCTCGACCTTAACCTGTTGGCACATATAACAGCAAGAGAAAAATTTAGAAATTATGTATCTCATACCTGGACACTAGAATCGATGCCACATGTCATAGAACATATTTTTGGTTTATGGGTGCACTTCCTATTAGGAATTATAGAAATCCCCCATAACATCTTTCTTTACCACTAATGGAACAACAAAGTGATTCTAATAGAATATAATGCCCTCTTTGGAGAAATACCACTCAGTAATTGTATCCCCACCATAAAGAGAGTCTATAATTCTAAACAACTCATCATCAAGTTGTTGTTCCTGAATAATTAATTTGAGAAGAGTATATTCCAACTAAACACTGGCCAAAGCAACCTCAGCCCTTGATTCCTGGACTCCAATATGTAACTATGAAAATGGATCCATCAAATTCCACTCTTCTAAAGATTCTTTCATGGTATGGGTCAGAATTTTCCTGCTAAAATCATATGCAATGATATTCCCTTTCCCTAGGGTATAGGTGGTTTCTAAATCAAAATACAGTAGGTATTCCACCCAACTTCTATGGAAGAGATTCAAATATTTTTGAGAGAATATATAAATCAGGCCCGTATTTTTTGAAAACATGATAAACCTTCCTCCATAAATGTAGTGTCGCAAACACCTCAAAACGTGCATCACAACTATGATTTCAAGGTCTTGAGTTAGATAATTCTTCTCATGTGGAATAAGCTGACGAGGTCCATAAGCAATTACATGATCATCCTACATAATAATACAACCCAAACCTGAATCCAATGCATCACATATTACCACATAGTCATTCCCGGCCTATGGAAGATTCAACACTGATATAGTAGTCAAAATATGTTTCATATCAACATAATAATTCTGAAATTTCTTATCCCATGAAAAACTTACTTCCTTCCAAGTTAGAGCGGTCATCAGGGATTCCAACTTTGAGAAGTCCTTAAAAAAACAGTGATAATACCTAGAATGGCCCAAGAAGCTCTGAATCTAAAAAAAATTGTGGTTATTATCATGTCATAACAACCCTTACCTTTTTAGTATCAACTGAAATACTATGTTTTGACACCATGTGTTCCAAGAACTTCACTTATCAAATCTAGAAATCACATTTTGGAAGCTTGGTATAAATTCGATGGGTTATCAACAATTTTAGAACTGCTCTTAGATGACATACATGATCCTCCTCATAAATAGAATAAATAAGTATGTCATCCACAAAGACCACCACAAAATTATCAATATGCTCATGGAAAATCATGTTCATTAAATCCATAAAGACTGTAGGATCATTGGTTAGACCAAATCACATGACAAGGTACGCATAATGTTCGTACCTACTCTAAAAGGTGGTTTTCTGAAGGTTGGATTCTTTTATTCTCAAATGATGGTAACTAGAGAGAAGATAAATCTTTGAGAACCACTTCTACCCTTTCAAATAATCAAACATATCATCAATATATAGAAATGGATACTTGTTCTTTATCATGACTCTATTGAGTTTTTGATAATCAACACAAAGGTGAATAAAACCATCAGCCTTTTTGGCGAAGAGAACCAGTGCCGCCCAAGGTGACGCACTCGGGCATATAAATCATTTCTCTAGAAGATCATCCAACTAAGTCTTGAAATCTTTCAATTCATTTGGTACCATGCGGTAAGATGTAAAAGATATTGGTTGAGTAACAAGCACTAAATCGATAGAAAACTCCACCTCCATTACCAGTAGAAAAATATATAAGTCCAAAGGAAACACATCAGGAAACTTGATGAAAAATGGAGGGAGATCTCCACTCAAATATTCACACTCTATATCAAAGGTGGAAATAGATATCACTTTCCCTAATTCTGGATAAGAAGGCATGTCTCTACTCGACCTTGGGTACCATTCTCCTTAAAAGATATGGAAAACCCCATCGGGTGAAATAAAGAAGTCCTGACGAAGATAACAATCAATCTGGGATTTATTGGAAATGAGTCAATCTATCCCAAATATGAAATCAAGAGGTTTCATGTTGAGAACTATAAAACTCCAAGCAATCTCAATATTTGATAGAGAGAAAACAAAACTGGGACTATGAAGACCATTTTATCTTTTTGTTCCAAGGGGTGTAGTAATATCCATGACATAAGATAAAATCTTCATAGAAAGATTTAACATATTAAAAATATAGGTTGAAATAAATGAATGAGATGCACTAGTTTCAAATAAAGTCATCACTAATGATTAATCTATAGTGATGGTACCTCTCACAGTCACTAGACCCGTATCTGTTTTCTCTGGAGACTTTTCCACTGTGTGAAGAAGCTTCGTTCTAGATTTCTATGGATAGAACCCTTTTTTACATGAAACATATGATTTACCTAAAATTTTAGAAGGTGTTGATGATCCCATGCCACTATGTAGAGTGGAATAAATATGGAATAACTTCTGTAGGTGACATGAGAATCCATAGGAGCCACATATCTTGGGTACCTCAGTGAAAACCCTCTTTAAATGCCCTGACTTTCCATACTAGTATCAAATCAAAGGGCCTCTACCAGGCACTATAGGAGGTTTAAAAACCCCTACTGTTGAGAACCACCATGAGAATCATCATGCTGCCTTTTTACCTTAGAGGAAAACACACTACCATTGGGAGAAGAATAAACTCTTATCAACCCTGACTTTCCAGCCAGGTTTATTTAGACCATCAGTGATCTATCCAAAACATTAGCATAAGAGGGAATCTTCAGCAAGAAAACTTGAGAATGAATATACTATCAAATTCCTAAATTGAATATTCAATTATTTATCTTCTCATTTGATACTATCTCAGGTGAAAACTACACTAGCTCAGAAAAATGGTTTGCATACTCTGTCATGGTTCTGTCAGCCTTCTCATGTTTGAAGAACTCTATAAACTTGGATAACACCATCAACTCTGGATGGAACCGGTTGGTTAAAATATACTTGAAGTCTTTCCACTCTAATCCCACGTGTTTCTTTGATATCACCATTGTGTCCCACTATCTCCTTCTCAGACCCTCCATTACGAAGTTGGCATACTTCACCTTGATTTTATCGGGTTTCTCCATGAATTCAAACAAGCACTCAATCCTGCTCAACCATACCTCATCCAATTGTGGATCATTAGATACTTGGAATGCTTGTGGTTTTTGGTGAAGGAACTCCTAAGAATGATCCCATAGAACATCCCTTTGAGGTTCCACAGCTGGAGCCGGAATGGGAACCATTGGTGGTGCATGTACCAAATCTTGGACAGTACGCACATTCAATTCAACCAAACTCAGGTCCATAGGAGGATTTTCTCACTGAGGTTCAACAATAGCTTCCTCATAGATCTGATTTTCATGTCTTTTTAGAGGCATGATGCTACACAACATTAGCTGGAAATAAACAAGACATCATATTAACACTCAAACAGATAAAGAAGGGAAATAAATCCCAACAAATAGACAAACAAGATTTGGATTTGACTCTATCCAAATCAAAAGAAGGGAAAATACTAGAACTAATCCTCAAGGTGCCTTTTCCCAAACCACCCCTGGTGACTTAAGGTTCGTTAGGGTGAGAGATGAAAAGGAACTCAGTCATAACTACTTTCTAAGTCCTGAAAATATTACACAAACTACATACTAACATCAAAAGAAGCTCAACCTAGAGCCTTTGATACCACTTTGTCATGAACCGGCCTGCGTACCCTAGTAAGCCGATAACCAAGATGATCCTGACATAGCCTGAAGGTAATTCTAGATCCCCACGGGTTGGCAACTAGCACTTGGAATCATACAGAATGGCAGTGAGAAAAAATTTCACCATAAACATTGTGGAATAAAGATAAACAAGTCAGTGTGCATACAAAATAAACTTCACAGGGAGAAGTGTACCAGAATTCAAATAGGTAAATAATCCCAAAGTACTATATCAAAGTACCAAAAAAATAAAAGAACAACCCAAGACCTATTAGACTCAACTCTAAAAGCCTAAAGATCAATAGCTATAACCACCTCTGAGTGATGTTTTTCCCCTACTCGAACCAGGGAAGAGAAAATATACAAACACCCGAAGGCATGGGTAGGGTGTGAGCTAAAAGCCCAGTAGGGTCTCACCAAGGATTCCATAATAGATATCAAAATTTAATTAACCAAATAAATATTTTTCAATTTTAAATAAATAGGTTTGGAATTTCAAAAGCATATTTAAAAAATCATTCTTTACATTTCAAATGATGTAAATACTTTAAACAAATGGATTAATTCAACATTTTATATAAGAAAAATTATATAAAATAATAAGGTATGTAAAATAGTTTACAACAAGGTAATATATTCATTTCAAATACAAACAAGCGAGAAGCATGGTCATATGCCTAAAGTGGTACGATATTTCCAGACTATAGGAATTCACACAATCAAGGTGACATGGAAATATGTGCATACACATGCCCCATTTGACACTAGTCAAGAGGAATTCATCACTATCCCATCAGGGATGTGAAGTGCTCCATTTATGTTTTAGAACATTGTAAATCGTAGAGTGTTTTCCAAATAACTCACTAACTACCTAGGACTTGCATGTGATCTAATAAAAAACAAATATGGGTGCCCCCCACATGTGGCTGGGGTGGCACGGGAGGGAGGGGTTGGGGGCATAGGTCGCAGGGTCAAGTCCATGTTCCTGTTTCTTTTATAGGTTTCTTTATAGTGTTGTGTGCTGTTGTTGGTAGTTGTAACCCACTTTTTAACAAACATCAATGGGAAATTTATTTTAAGACTACTCAAAATACAATTCATTCCATTCTTCATTTCAAATATGTCAATTTTCCATTTAAAAACTAAAATGGTTTTTTAATAAAAAACATGTCTTTTCCAAGATAAAACCCAAAGGTTTCTATCAAAACCGTTTTAAGCCATTTTTTTAAACTAATAATTTGAAATCAATTCATAATTCAATTTCACAATTCACTTTCACAATTTAAATTTCAAACAATTTCTATCAACTTCATAAATTTAAATTCAATAATTTAAATTCCACCAAATTCCATCAATTTCACAATTACACCCTAATTAAATAGAATTGGGGGGTTTTCCCAATTTCATTCCAAAATCCAATTTATTAAACCAAATTCTTCAGTTTAATTGGGTTTTTAACAAATTCAATTTCATAGGAATCAAATCTCACACATTCAATTGAAATCAATTTAATCAAAATCAATCAATTTAGGGTTAATTAAATGGGCCGGTCAAAATGGAACCACCTACCTTAGGATCTCTAGATCTAGAATCACAAAGAAATAAATGGGACTCACCAATGAAGAACTATGAAAAAAAGGATCCAAAATCAAACCTAGGTTTAAGATCCAAAAAAGGTTATTTTTTTTTAAAGGTAATGTCTTGGTCAAAGACCAAGACACAATTTATTAAAAAAGGAAACTACAAAAGTATGAAATATGGGATTTTATTACAATCTCTTTCATGGAGAGACATAAGGTCAATCGGGAGGTTATCAAACCAAGTGACGCTGTGATTGATACCTTTGTTAGCGAGCGCATCAGCCACCATGTTTTCTTCCCGATAGGCATGAGTAGCAATATATCGAATATTGCGAAGAGAGTCCATACATCTCATCCAGCGAGATGTAAGAGTCCAGGAAAGGTGGATCACACCATTCCCAATTTCTTGGATGATGGAGGTAGAATCGCTTTCAATCCAAATGTTGTTCCAACCCTTCCTTTGAACAAAATCAACAGCATGGATAACTGCCATCATCTCAGCTTCTAAGGAAATGGAAGTGTCACAACCACCAAAGAAACACCCTTGATAGCGACCCAGATAATCCCTGTAGACAGTTCCAAATCCTACTAGACCTGGGTTCCCTTTTGAAGCTCCATCCACGTTTATTTTGATCCATCCAGGAATAGGGGATTGCCAGAACACCTCAATAGAGTAACGCGGTTTTTTATAGAGGCCCACAACCCAGAGACGTCTGATAATCATTAAGTCTTCTACTGAATTGTTGTAGAAGTATTTTTGTATCGAGGCAGCCTCCCTGATGGCAGTGAGAATTCTCGAACGACCTGCATTAAGATTAATTGAGTGACTGTTATGCAGGATATTATTACAATCATACCTGATAATGTGAAGGAGCTCGGCTACAGCCGCAATAAAGAGGTTCTTGATTTGCTTTGAGGCATTGATCTCTACACAATGTTTTAGATGAGTAATAATTGAGTAAGAACAAATCCATCTGCAATCAAACATGTCAGTAATAAAGTTCCAAAGAGCTGCAGTAGTGGCACATGAAAGAAAGAGATGATTGGTATCCTCACGATGCTGATGACACATATGACATTTAGAACAAAGTTGGATACCAAAGACTTGGAGGCAAGCATCAGTCGGGACACGATTATATGAAATTCTCCATATAAGAGAGAGTCTAGAGGGCTTGATCTAATGATTATCAAAGTGTTTGAGCCACCCAAAATTATTTTCAGAAGATGAAAAATTATGATGATAGTAAGCTTTTGAATCTAGAATACCATTATGTGAAGGTTCCCAAACAAGGAAATCATCCTCATTAGTGGAGGTATGACTCTCAACCACCTGCAGAATAGCCTCCGGGAGGTTAGGATAATGGTCATCCATAACCTCCTGAATGGAGAGATTAATGGTATCCGGCAAAGAGTGAGGAGATATCATGGAGATCAGGGGGGATCCGGACCAGTTATCAAGCCAGAAATTTAAAGAGGAATTTTTTCTGACCAGCCATCTGGATTTATGCATAATGTGGTGAAACGAGTCTCTAATGGAGGGCCAGATAGAAGAGATGATATAACTCAAATTTCCTTTTTTAATCTTGTCTAAAAATCTTTTACACGGAAAATCAGAAGCAATAGAGTTTTGGTTAATAAGGTTCCAATGAGTTTGGCTTGAAGCACCTCATTAAAAAGCTTTATATTTTTAATGTCAAACCCTCACTTTTCCAAAAATTTGCAACACGTGGACCAGGGAATAGAGACAAGATTTCTCTCAACAGTACTGCCCAACCAAACAAAGTTCTTGATGTAACGATTAATTCTTTTAAGAAGAGATATTGGCCATTTTTAAATCATTAGAGAGTAGACCAATTTGGCTATAATGGTCGATTTGACAAGGAAAATTCTACCAGCCATGGAAAGCGATTTCCCTTTCCAGGAAGATAGTTGGTGAAGGATTTGATCAACCACAGATGAGAAATAAATGGCTTTAGGCTTTTCCCAAAATAGGGGTACACCTAAATAAGTAAACGGTAAAGTGCCTTCCTTAATGCCAAGGCTTTCAATGATGTTGATTTTACGGTTAGCAGGAAAATTTTTCCAGAAGAAGATAAAAGACTTACTCCAACTCACCACTTGACCAGAGACCTCCTCATAATGGGATAAATTATTCTTAAGGTTCAAAATATTTCTTTTACTTCCATTAATAAAAAGGATGATATCATCCGCATATAGTAGATGGGACGGAGCATTTAGAGCACAAGCAGCCTGGATCGGTTTCAATTTATTTTGAGAAACCAACTTGGTGAGAAGTATGCTAAGATAGTCTTCTGCAATGGCAAACAAGATGGCAGGTAAAGGATCACCTTGTCGGACACCCTTGTTGCATTTAAAATATCCTTTAGGGGAGACATTGACAAGGATAGAAATAGCCGAAGAAGTGAACAAAGTGTGGATCCTCTTAATAAACACTTCATTAAAACCAAAATGACGTAGAACCTTAAAGATAAAGTTCCAGTCAATGGTATTGAAAGCCTTTTTTAATGTCCATCTTGATGGCCACATTGCCTCCTCTAGTGGTTCTATTAAGGATATTGGTACATTCAGAGGCAAGGTAGATGTAATCTTGAATGGATCTTCCCTTAATAAAGTCGAATTGGTTCCAAGAAATAATTTTGTTACAGAGGAGAGAAAGGTGATTGGCCAAAATCTTAGTAATAATTTTATAAAGAGAGTTAATAAGATCAATAGGCCGGAAAAGATGAATTTATAAAGCATTGGGAACTTTAGGAATCAAATTAAGGAATAGAGAATTAAGACCATGGGGTAAGTGACCATGAGAAAAGAAAGCTTTGACAAGCCTACAAACATAAGTATTGATAACGTCCCAATAGTGTTGATAAAAACCATTATTAAACCCATATGGACCCGGGGCACTGTCAGCATTGAGACCAAACACAGTGTCTTTGATTTCTTGACCAAGGGGGATTCACAGAAGAGATCTATTTTCCTCCTCATCCACAAGAGTAGGAACAATATCAGGGATGAGATCTTTATAAATGGGCAGACCATTAAAAACATTTTCAAATTAAGAAACGACATGATTAGCAATGGTCACATCAGTGTCCAAAAGAATTTCATTATCTTTGAGAAAGGAAAGAGGTCTACACACTTTCCTAACACGTTTTAAGGAATTGTAGAATTTAGTATTTCTATCCCCATCAGTAAGCCATTTCATTTTGAAGACTAGTTTGTGAATGTTATCTTTGAGCACAAGAAGGGAATTAAGTTTTATAGAAATACTAATTTCATTCTGAGGGTTTAAAGTTAAATCAGCATTGGTTTCGGTGTTTTGAATGAGGTTGAGCTCCGCTTCCAACGAGACAATGTCCTTGTCAATTTCTATAGTCTTAGACGCACACCAAATTTTGAGATTTTTCTTTAAATGTTTGAGTTTAATAACACAGGCAAAGGCATCAGAGTGGTGGCTCATGGAATCCCAAAATTTTTTTATAAGAGTGGAACAGTCAAGATCTGTAGACCAAGCATTATTAAATTTGAAGGGAATATTGGGTTTGGGATGCTTAGGAAGGATACTCAGAAGAATAGGATGATGATCCGAATTTAATTTAGGTAACGTAATACTGGAAATGGTGTCCCAAGCATCCAAAGAGGGGGTGCTTACGAAAGCTCTATCAAGTTTACTAGCGACAATCCTATTGTAATGCCGACGGTACCAAGTGAACTTAGACCCAGTCAGATTGACTTGAATTAAATTGCAGTCTTCTATCACAGCCCTAAATTCACTGGAAGTAGTGTGGGAATGCATTGGTCCAATTTTTTCACTAGGAGATAAAATATAATTAAAATCCCCTATAACTAACCAAGGGTCATGTTAGGTGGAAGCCAACGCAATAAGATTGTGCCAGAGAGGACGATGATCTTGGTATCTATTCTTGGCATAAATAAACGAACAATGAGTATGATGACCATCCAATATAAAATCACAGGTGAGCATTTGATCAGAAATATTAAATATTTTAATGTCTTGTAAATAATTATGATGAAAACCCCAAAGGGAATAAAAAGGGGAATCATTTTTGCAAGCACCTAGAAAAGAGTAACCAGAAGCAGCAAAGTGCATATACTGTCTAGTGAAGCAAATTTTAGGTTTAGCAATTGCAAAAAGTTTTGGTTTATGGATTAAGACAAGTCTCTTAAGAATAGAAATGGTGCCAGGGTTTGCTACACCCTGGAAATTCCAAAAAATAATATCCATTAAAACCTTGATTTGGAGCCACCGCTCCTCTTCTTCTTTTTAGAGCCCCCCGAGCCTTTCTTCCTCTTAGATCTTCTGAGCGTAGTGGCCGAGGCTGGAGAGGATTTCAAATCCTGTTTACTCAATAAGTCAACAGCAATTGTGTTATCAGCAATAGATGAAATAATAATAGAGTCTTGATTATCAGTAATACTGTTGACCACATTATTCACCATTGCATCACTTGATGCAATTGGAGTTTGTGGAGCAGTAGCAGATGGCAGGTCTACTGCTCCATTCAAATCACAGCATGTACTATTTTCCAGAGAAACCGAAGAGGTAGTGTGGGGGTTATCAGATTCCAAAACAGGCAGTACCGAAACAATATCATTGGTACCTGTATTAGCAGGAAGCATCACCAGAATAGAAGAATACATAGGCTCCAGAGGTGAGATTGTTCCTGCACTAATCAGATCCAAATCAGTAGTAGATGGTAAGTTCAAAGGCTTACCTGCTGTATCACAGACAGGAGAATGCGGTGGTTTGAGCGCTGCATCAGCCATAGATGAGGAAAGATCCCCAGACACCACCGAAGACTGGCCGACCTCCTGATTAGAGTTGTCCAGATCAAGATGACAAGAGTCTAGCACAGGCTTTTCGAAGTCTTCAAGAATGAGTTATTTTTGCTCCATGTTTTCTTCTTCCTCAACCAGGTCGGCCCAATTGGGATTAGAGGATTCACCAATTACCAGTTGTTTTTTGACCCAGACATCAACAGGTTTTTTCAAAGGTGCTGGTTTATCAGAATCCGCCACTTTGTTCTTCTTCTTCGACTTGACCTCGTTCCAACCATCATCCGCAGGCGAAGTCACCTGGCTTTTGATCACTCTGCACTTCAACAGGGAGTGTCCTACGATTTTACAGAGCTCACAATATGGCGTAATTCTCTCATATTTAACCTGAATCTACGTTTTATTATCATTAGCATTGAAAACAATAGTTTCAGGGATTTTGACCGCCATATCTACCTCCACCATCACGCGGCCATAAAGACCCAGTTCTGCGTTGAGAGTGCGCTGTTCAATCTTGAGTGGCGTCCCGATGCAAGAAGCAATATCATTTAGAATCTTTGGATGCCAAAAAAACCAGTTAAGACCGTGTAGGCGAACACAAATTTGCACCAAGGTGTTGCGAGTATTATGCGGATTGAAGTTCAGATCCCATTCCGAGATGTGAAGATCTCCCGGTTTGAGCTGAAGATTACCCAACCTCCATATGCGATCAAGATCCTCCTGAGACTTAAAGAGTAGATGAAAGTAACCCTTACCGATTGGAACTAATTTCCAATCGTTGATACCCCAAATGTGCGAAATGTGAAGCTTCAAATCCGTGTTTGACCATGGTTTATCACCTTTGAGGTAATAGATTCGAGCCATAACTGAAAACTTACAGAGTTCCATTCGTTGTTGCAGTGCAACCAGGTCGGCATCGACCGCGTATCGATCGTCATCAAGCTTCTTGTGAAGAGAGGCCTTCGAGGATGCTGATATGCTTTGGTCAACGCCTTTGAGAGCTTCAACAAATGAGATACCTCTCGGTTTGCCGATTGCAATGGGTTTGCCTTTGAGTTCTTTTCTCATGGAGGCGAATTCCACTTCTGGATCAAAACCTGCCATGAACAGGAGGAAGACAGAATCAATCAGAGTGTCCAAAATCAAAGAACCGATAAAACCCTAGGGTTTACGGCGTCTTCGACGAGAGATCTATCTTCGAAAAATAGTATAAAATTGTCACATACATGTCAATATATAAGTATGGAATTCCAAAATATGTTGAAACATTCCATGATATAGAGTTTTCAACATTGTTTTTTGAATTCAAATATTTTCAAGATTTTGTGGGACTAGTTTTCATAATAATGATTTTCATTGGTGGTTTAAAGATGATTTGGAGCACCAAAAAAGGTTATTAGATATTCCCACAACATGTTGATCCAAAAAAATCTAGGGAGGATAAGTGATAGATCTAGAGATAGAGAACGGGAAGAGTAAACCTACCAGGAGAAGACCAAACATCGTTCGCCTAGCTTTGATTCGCTTCCGGTGGGGTGTCGAAGGGCCAAAAACTGCCCTTGGGAGCTCTTAGGGAAGAAGAAACTGATTTGGGGTCATATAGATCTATCTCGGATATAAAAAGTGGGTTTCTAGAATTTTAAAATAATTTTTGGATTAAAAAAACTCATATGCATGCTTAGCTGGGCAGAGCTGAACACTTTAGACAAACCATGTGCCCTGGCCTTGCTCCCATTTTAATGGGTTGCACGGTTTCTCCTAAGTGGTCTCATGGTTTTTTAAACTATGTGTCAACCGTGAAAAAGCTCATTATCTTGATTTTCATAGTTATCTCTATAAGGGCACACGATTTGGGAAAATCATGCGCCAACTGTGCACTGTCTCAAAAATTTTAAAATTTCCAAAGTTTTCACCCAAAACAACCCCAAATAAAACCCAACCCAAGAATGATTAAAATAGGGGATTATGAATACCTGAAAATAGTAACATGATGTTAAAAAAATGATCTATAAGTCATTTGTGATGTGTAGGAATCAATCACACACTAATCTAGAACATGGTGTGACCGGTATGACTCAAAGTGTGTATTTTCAATTAAAAGTGACATTTTAGTTGAAAATGTGTGTCACTCACTGAAAACTAATCAAACATGCCAAGATTATCTTATACTTTTGGAAAACAATCCATAAGTTATTTGTGAAATGTATGAATTAACTGCATGTCGATCCAATATACGATGTGACCAGTATGAATCAAAATGTGTGTTTTCACTTTTAAAATTACATTTTAGTTAAAAATGTATGGAACTCACTAAAAACCTAGAAAACGCGTTAGCATTATCTTGATATTTTAGGAAAATGATCCATAAATCATTTTATGATGTGTATAAATCAGGCACATGACAATCCAATACATGGTGTGGCTCGTATGAGTCAAAGTGCATGTTTTTATTTAAAATTGACATTTTAGTTCAAAACACACGTCGTGTACTTAAAAACTGAGTCAATGCACTAAGATTATCTTGATACTTTAAGACAATGACAGAAATAATTTTTACATGTGGAAATCAATTACACATTAATTCGACACATTGTGTGCCTGATATGAGTCGAAGTTTATATTTTCAGTTTAAAAGTGATGGTTTAGTAATGCAATGTTTCATATTTTTATTTAATTTATTTCGTTATAGTATCACTAACACAATAATTGTTTTTTATATAGGTACACCCTTTTTCTTGAGTTTAAGTGGGTTGTTCGGAAACATATAGCATAATTAGACTCTTTTGAGAGGGGGTTAAGATCCAAAGGCAACGAAACATTAATATTTTTGAATTTGTTGATGTTTATGAAAAATTGTGCGTACCAATGTAATTATACAAATCAATGTTTGAAATGTTTATAATAGTGTTTTTTTGTATTTTTTGATGTAAATTTAATTGAAATTAAATTTTGTATTTAGTGGTGCAGTGAGCACACTGCTGCATTATGGCTTTTATCGGTGCTAGGAATAACACTCATAAAAGATCACTTTGTTAGCACTATTTTTAGCACTAGTAAAAGACATAAAATTTTAAAGAATTAAAATTAGTGGTGTTTCTATTAAATATCATATTTAAGTAGTGATATTTTTAAACCAAAAAACCATTAAACCACTCGGGTTCATAGATTGGTCTAGTTATGATAGATATGATTGAAGCATATAAAACATAATAATTAGTTTATCATATATATCATTAAATATATTATATATACCAATCCTGGGTACTTCCAGCATTACGTGTCATCCATATAGAGCTCCACATCTTCTTGGCATCCAGCTCCTCCATTCCCACCAATTCCTGCTCACGATTTTCATCTAGTTGTATTAGGGTTCACTCCTCTTCCTCCCTAACTCTCGTATCCTGCTATGCCTCCACCATCCACTCTGCCTCGATTTCCCTCTCCCTCCAAAAATCCCTCCATCACTGACTCCCCTCTCAACACTGCCTCCCTCTCTCACTCCCTCCTTGACCCCTCTCGACACTGCATAAGCATTCGCCCCCGCCACCACCACCGTGTGCTCCGCTTCCCGAATCTACTCTCCATCTGCACCTCCTCCTCTACGTGCTCCACCTTTGGCTCCTCTGCCTTCGGGTCCTCTACTCCATATAGGGTTCCCCCATAAAATCACATGGTACTCCTCCTGTTGCTCTGCCTCCTGGATGCTCTTCCTATTACCGCTCTGCCTCCTACAACTCTGGCTCCTACGCTTCCTGATTCGACGCATCTGGATCCAACACCTCTAGCCCCTACATGTCCGTATCCTATGCCTCCGGCTCCCACGACTCCACCTCCGCATTATTTTCCTCTTACACCTCCGACTACCGCACATCCACCAGCTCCGCTTCAGCTTGCTCCACCTCTACCTCCTCCATTCTTCTGGAAAAAAAACCCTAGGTTGAATGACTATACTGTTTACCTTGCTGATTTATATGTGCTCACTTCAATTGGTTGTTTTAAAATTTTTATGGTGTTCTTTGTTTCATGTTTTTTGTGTCATTATATGGTGGTTATGCTCAATGAGTGTCATCATCACAATGTTTGATCTTATGGTTTGAGAGTTCTGATATGCGTATCCCTTGGAGATTGGACATGCTTATCACATCAGACACCCTGTTATCCCAACATCAAGGAATTACGACTTCTAGTTTCCCATCAGCGATGCCCCATGATAATTTTTAGGTGATTTTCAAGTTGTAGCTTTTGCGTGAGCTGCCCACCTCTAGGTATTGTGCCTCCAAATTGCTATTTTTATGTATAAAATGATTGATTATATGCTTAGAATTTTTTATTCAGTGATTACTTATAGTTACAAACCTGTGGGTCAGTTATTTTACTAGCCTAAAATAGTGGCCATGTCATGAAAGTATCATTTTCTGGGAAATTGTACTCAACGCCTCAAGATACGATCACTCGTAATGAATTGTGTAGTTTGTTAGAGACGTGAAATTTGATGCATTTTAATTGTTTTTTTCATATAAACATGTTTCATGATAAGAGAAAATATGTTTCTACTCATTATTATTTTTGTTTATATAATTCAAATTCATTGTATTTTGATTAATAACCAATATATATTACCCCCCCCCCCCATTATTGATGTGAAGCATCTATTTCAGGAATCTACTGAGCCCAAACAGATGAATGGAAATAGATTCAAAATGTCTTTTAGGTTGAAAGTATGAACAACGAGATTCCCATTAAAAATTTAATTCTAATTTTTTTTTATTATATTTTATACCCTTTGTTTTAAATTTTTTTCAGTTCTTGTAAAATTTTATTCTTATTGTGTAATTCAATTAGGTATTAGAGGTACCAGTAGATCCCCTGGATTTTCTCCATATACTAGAGAATCATATTGGGGTGATCATCTTCTCACCTAAATTATCATGTAGTTTGATTTTACTATAGGGAAATAGAGGTTCTATATGTGTTCAACTAGAAATAATGTGTTCCTGCCTCTTTCCATGCAAGGATCTAGAAATTTTGAAGCAGATTGCAGTTTCAACTGCTCTTATAGTCAGAGCCACCTCCATTTAGTACACATTTGATTATTGTATAGCTGTAATTATCCAAATCAAATTTTCCATCAAATTGTATAGAAGATGAGATAAATCTATTGCTAATTGGTGAATTTTCTATTTATATTCCTCCTAACCCCATCTTTAACACATGTCTGTAGACACCCAATATGAGGTATATATTGGTCGGAGTGGAATCTCAAGAGGGGGGTGAATTGAGTTCCTACTTAAAATTTCTGTTAAAAACTTTATTTTAATGATCCCCCAAATTTTGAAAACGGCCCAGTTAATTAAGGCAGTAGAGATATAGATGTATAATTGGTCAACAGGTTTCTCAAAGGGTGATTATTCCTCAGTTGAATTAATGTATAACACTTCTTCGACATTTGAAACAAGTTTAATGAATTAAACACATACACACACTTACCTAAAATAACTATCAAAGTGAATGCAAAACATATTTAAGTTTTAGCAATAAGCAGCAAAAAAAGATAAAATAGAGTAAAAAAAAATATAGAACACAGAAAAGTTAAACATGAGGTTCAGTCTCAAGCCAAGACTTAATCCTCTCTACTTGGTGATCACCTGCCACCAAGCAGTTTATATTAACAATAAACTTGATACACAGCCTGTATCAGGCTTTACAATAGTTTTCAAAAACTGTCCAGAGTTCACACCCTCTACCACTATTCTTTGTGGGGAAGACAAACAATACAAACCACACATGGTCTCTTCCACAGTTATATGTGGGAACAAAATTTAAGTGAGGTTTGATTTGAGGATATTCAGTATCCTCCAGTTTAAGCACAGAGACAGTGTGTGTAACAAACATACACACACACTTATCACAAATGTAAAATAAAGAAACACAATTGAGAAAATATGATGAGATAGAGTTTAGAAGGCTCTATGTGTTTGTAGTTCAGCTCTGGACTCCTTGAAGTGAAGAATTTGAAGCTGGAGTCTTTCTCTAGAAGTTTTCTCCAAAACAGAGTGTCACAAATCCAGGTTATAGCTTCGAGTATTCTGCCTATGGTGTTGATTAAGGGTTGATGAAGCACTAAAGGTAGCTTTTAAACTATTCTCTCAAAATGATCTTATTAAGCTTCTTGGATTTTCATTGTAAGCGTTGAATGGATCTTCGTTGATGTAGCAAGTAAGCTTCTTCCATGTACAATCCCCCTTCACCTCTACTTATCACACCTCTATTTATTATCTTCCTTGGTCTTCCCTTATATACACGAGGTCCGAAAAGAGGAATGAGTATATCATGTGCGGTCTTTCTCGTACCTCGTACTGTCAAGATATGGTCTCCTGATATGTCTAAAATAAGTATTAATTAAAGTTAGAAGCATTAAAGTTAGAAAATATGACTGTTAGAATAATATTAAGAATTTGACAAAGTATGGAGTAGAAGAGCATGATAGACTGGTAATGGTAGCCTTCACAACGATTGGCAGTGCACATCAGTCAGCATTCATCGGTAACCTTTCCAATGATAACCCTCCATCAATAACTCTCCATTGGTAGCCTTTCATTGGTAGTATTTCATCAGTAACCTTTCATTGGTGACTCTCCATTGGTAACCTTTCATCGGTAAGCTTGCATCGGTAACCTTTTATCGGTAGTCTTTCATCAGTGACTCTCCATTAGTAACCTTTCATCGGCAGGCTTGCATCGGTAACCTTTCATCAGTAGGCTTGAATCAGTAAACTTTCATCGGTAGGCTTGCATCGGTAACCTTTCATTGGTGACTCTCCATCAGTAACCATTTATCGGTAGGCTTGCATTGGTAACCTTTCATCGTTAACCTTTGCATCGGTGACCTTTGCATCGGTGATCTTTGCACTTAGATAAATTTTGCACAGTAAGATTAAACCAACAAGCAGTGAGATTAAAAGTATATGAATATTACTTTGGGATTATCAAAATGGGATTTGGGATTATCAAAACATGTGAGTCCAACAATCTCCCCCTTTTTGATAATCACAAATTATGTCAGTATTTTCTGAATTAGGGTTAAGCACATCTGCTAATTTCGATGTTAGCATACACATACTATTATATCATTACAACTAAATTGAAGATAGCAAATGAAACACTAAACACTTCTCCCCCTTTGGGTAACTGTGAGATTCAAGAGTCAAGTTTAAATATTTCTCCCCCTTTGTGATTAAAAAAAATAATACATAACAAAAAGAGAAAAAAAAGAGTGTTTGTATTAATAAAATAGTAGTACAATATACAAAAAAGGAATACATTGATCCCTATCAGCTAAGACTGTCCACACTCAATCCACATCAGAGATTTCCATTGGAGCTTTGTCTTTGGAAGCTGAGGATGCAATTTCTGAAGGTGGAGGGATAGGCCGAGGGATGGTAGTTAGCAGTGTAAGAGGATCTGCAATAGAAGCATCAGTAGACCTGTAGTGAGTAGATCTCTAAGGAATTGTGGGGGTCAAGCTTCTGATGACTTGGGAAAGAGTCATCATAGGTGCATCACTAGAAAATACTGAGGCACCTGAGGTAGAAGGCAAGGCTGTAGGAACAATTGTGGGAGTGCAGTCCACATGGAGGAAGGGAAAAAGAAGGTTTCTGAAATCTATAATAATACTTTCTCCTCTTTCCATAGCTGAGATGAAATCATATTTGTTTTCCATGAATCTCTCCAAGGCAGGAGTCATATCTCTAAACTTGATCACTTGATCCTTAAAATCCTGAGTGACATGAGGGATTCTCAAGTTTTCTAAAAGCTGCTTAAAGTGACCATCCATCTAATGCTTAGTGTATACCTATTTGAAATAAAATTCAACTTGCTATTTAATGGACTTATGATCTTCAGAATCTTCCCTTAGATAATTTCCCACAATGTTATGAATTTCCCTGGTAATGGAAATGACCTGAGAGTCTTAGGTACTAGCACCAGATAACTTTTCCACTTCTTCTCTAACAACGGTCCTAAAAACCTCAATGTCAATTGGAGGAGAGGTTGAAGAAGATGAAAATTCACCCAGAGGTGCCATAGTGAAATCCACAGTCTCCTTAAATGATTTGGTTAGCCCACTGATCAGCCTTTTCACATCATCATCTTGGCCTTTCACATGTGTTTCCATGGACTTCTTAAAATCCTCAAACAGAGTGACCATTCTTCACTAATTCCATAGAATCTACCAATGCTTGTACCTAATTCTTACATTCCTTGACCTCATGTAACATAGCTGAGTGAGAGTTAGAAACTAGCCTTTCCATTGTAGATGTGACAGCTTCTTGATTTTGAGTCATAGCCCCTCTAAACCAACCAATCTCACATCAATGTGTCTCTTCAGATCTGACTTTATTAATTCCAAATATTTCTTCTTTAAATAGTCTCAAGGTAAAAGAACCACTGGCTACACAATGGTTGTTTCTGAAATAGTAGGAATTGGAGGACTTATGATAGGTTGGTCATCTTCAGAATCTCCATAATCTAATCCTAAGACCATAAATCCAGGAGATTTTGTCTAGTCCTCTATTCCATGAGAAACAACAACTGATCCTGTAGCAATAGGTTCCTCCCCCTCATATGGAGCATTCTCTTGATTAACCATATCCATCTCTGGCATACCTCCTTGAGCAAATACATCAACAGTAGGGTCCACTGCAACTTCTTCTACTGAATCTTAAACTACTTCTAAAGCAATTTCAGCTTCAACTGAAATAGCAACTTCTTTATCAATACCTTCAATCATTTCTATATATCCTATTAGAGGACTGAGACTTAGAAATTCCTCTTCACTTTCAGCAGCAGCTGTCTCAAAGTCATCATGACTTGAATCAGTGTCCTCATCCTCATATGAGGTTCTTCTAATGTATCTTAAGACATTTTATGCCCCTTCTTCCTCACTGGTCTCTTCATCATCACTGTCCCTTAGGACAGTCTCCCTTCTAGGAAATCTATTTGGTGGGCTAGGATCACTAAAGGATACATTATTAGAACAAGGATCTGAGGGAAGGTCTAGATCACTCTTGTCATCTATAGGAGAGTCCTCTCTTTCTATCATAGCAACAGTTTCTTCTTCTTCATCTGAATATGTAGGTTTTACTTTACTGGGCTTAAGACCCAGATCTCTCTTATTTTTAGGCCTAGTAGGATGAGGAAAAGGGTTAAACTCTTCATATACCTTAGCCTCATCATTCACCCATATCCTTAGCCATGGAGTCTAGTTAATCTTCATTAGCTTGCAAATCACTTTGGTGATGCAATGGTTATCCCTTACAACAACAGTTTCCTCCTTATCTCCAGCAACTCCTTTCACTTTCAACATAAGGGATATCAAATTAGCATGAAATAGGGCATTGGATTTGGAACTGGGAGTGGTCATATATTTTAGTTGAATCATCAATAGCCTACATAAATTTATTTTCTATCCATTATTTAATAGATACAAAATAAATACATCCTGAAATTTTAGTGTAGCAAAGTCCCCTCTCCTAAGACTTAAAACATGATGGACAAACTTGAACAGCAGCTTATCTTCTCCTTCCATCTCAGCAGCAATGAATTTCCTAGGGATCCCACTCCTGTCATTTCATCCAAGGTTTTTTATAACAGAAGAACTCAGTCGTGGGAGGTACCACTCTTGAGTAGTAATCATAAATCTCTTCATGTGGTACTCTCATACATTCAGCCCATTCAACAGAGGAGAAGATCACACTTACTCCATTTACTCTGGAAGTCATTTGGTTATCATTCTCAAATTTCTCAAATCTTATATATTCATAAAAATCCTTCACAAGCTTCAGATAATAAGGTCTATCATTATTTTCAAAGCACTCAACCCAACCTTGAGCTTCAAGTGCCTTCAGCACTAAAGACTGGCTCGTCAGCAGCCATTCCGAGATAAGATCTTTCTCAATCACTATTTGCCTCTTCAATAAATGTGGGTTAAGCACCTTTGACACTATTTGGATTCCACTACTAGACTCATATCTAAGTCTCTTAGGATCTGACGTGTCTCCTTCGTCAGCAATCAGCGGCCTTTTCACTCTTTCCATCAATCTAGAGTGGTTTGAGGGTTTCAGAAGAGGGTTAGGTTCAGGATTAGGGAGAAAAAGGTTCGAGAAAGAGTTTGATGTGGATCAAAATGTGGTCTATGTTTTAATTTTATCATTTAGGGATCGAGAAAACAAATCAAGTAAAAGAATAAATAAAACAGAAAATGGTTCAACTTACGGAAGAAAGAAAACACGAAGTCCCAGAAAATATCGACTGTCAGTAAAACGTCATCAGTAAGGTCCTATCAGTAAGGTCCAACAGTGAGGTTCTATTGGTAAGGTCTAATGGTGAGGTCCAATGGTAAGGTCCAATGGTGAGGTTCTATCGGTGAGGTTAAATAGTGATGTTCTATCGGTAAGGTCCAACGGTGAGGTTTCTAACGGTAAGGTCCATCGATAAGGTTCTATCAGTGATGTAACGCCCCGACCCCAGCTACCCAGAGTCGGTGCATTACTTCGTAACATTGGCATGATCACAAAAGATCAAGTCTCGAAAGACCGATTAGTTTAGTAGCCTTGGAAACACTAGATACATTCATAAGTCTTACATTACATCATAAAGTGAAAAACTAATAACAAAGTCTTCATAGTCCACACTCATATCCTCTTCTGACTATCCCTGCAGGTCATTCATAAAATACTTCTTCACATCCTGGAAAATATTAAAACATTGAAAGGGGTGAGCTCGGATGCTCAGTAAGGTTAACAATATAGCGGAAGCTTTCATAAATAAACATTAACATTTAAGGCAATGTATAACTAAAACAAAAGCCTTTTAAACATGAACTTCAACATAATATGGCAAAAGTAAAATGAGATAATTCCATTTACTTATTCACATGGATATTCTACTGGTCGAATAATCACATGCAATATCAATAACCACTTTCATAATGATGGAATGCATAATGCCAGACTATCATAACCACGTAGCCAAGGCCTCGTGCCAAGACCACAAATAAGATTTTGTCAAGGCCTCGTGCCAAGACACTAGTTTGTCTCATGAGACCTGCCGATGCATCGAGGAGCTATAGCGGGCTCCACCCGTCACTTATTAAGTCCAATGCATTCCTCATATGAATAGGTTTAAACATATCATAAACCATAACATAATCGTATCACATAAAACATGCATAAAGGAAACATAACATTTCCACATTTCAATCACAAGATATAAATACAAAACATTGATATAATAAAAATGCTTTCAAAACCATTTTCAATACCAAAATAAAAGAAAGTTAAAACTTTGTATTTATTTTTCATTAAAAAAAATGATGGCTTGTAGATGAAGCCGAAACTCAAATAATGGTCACGGCGGCGGAGAAGTCATTGTCGCCGCATATGTACGGAAAGAAAAACATTCCCTTTTTGTCTTTTAGTAAAACGCTTCGTATAAAAAGATTCCTTTTGAATAAACGTAAAAGTCAAAGGGGTTTATACACTGTACAAAAGAAATTTGTGTATAAAACAAAATATGCCTCAATGAATGGAGATTGAGAAGAAGTCCCTTAAAAAGATCATTTTTAAATAAAATATATCTATTATGTGTATTCACTATATGTACACATAAAGAAAGTATAAATACAATATACTACATAATAATATCATGACATAATTTGAAAGTAGGAGATTAACCCAAATAATGGAAGTTGGGTTAAGAAACTCCCTTACCTTGTGTCCGACTTGACTCAACCGTTATTTAACCTCCTGAATAATAAACTAGAGTTAATATCTACCTTATTAAGAACCATTTTCATTTTCATTATCCTTTTTATATCACTTATTACAATGTTATGAATATTATGTAATTATTCAAGTTAATAACGATCGTTTTGTCGATCTTTGGTAACTTGAGTCAACAATAAACTTCTTATAATTACAAGTTGTTCATGTGGTAGAATATCCATTATATCCAGAATTATATTCATGATTTAGATGTCATGTATATCTTATATATCCAGTATATACATTCATTTATAATATTACGTAACATTTAGAGGTAAGAAATGAAATGCACCGTTCATGGAGACGGTAAGCCGTACGTACGCATGAACGCTACTTTCATTTCAATATCGTATTTAATGGAACTAAATAATAATGATATAAATGTATAATATAATTCCAGTAGAATATAGTGTATAATACCATTTACTCCGTCCTTTATACATCCCACATATGGCATTAACGATTCAAATCACTTTGAGGGGGCGGTAGTCCGCACTTCCTAAAATGAAATTATCATGTTTTACCCATAATGGAAATCATAAAGTATGACATAAATGAGAAATACAGAAGCATAAGTAAAACATAAACATATTATATATCATATATAAAAATAGTGACATCTTAATGGCCACCTTTGAAGGTGTTATATGAGTGTTGAACAATCATTGTTTCGTGAGGCATAAATTTGCCATCCACAGAAACCGTATGTTCTTTAACCATTAGATGTAGGTGTGTGTAAGTGTAGCTCGAATACTTCTTATAAAAACATACTAGTATATTGAGGATACTGGTGTTGTTACAAAATAAATGAATAAAAAGAGTTTAGGGGGTTGGAGAAGAAAAATAAAACAAAACAACATTAGAGAAGACATTACCTCAAAATCGGGTAACTCTTTTTGATTTGAGCCAAAGGCTTCCTTGGGAAGCTTTCTGCCCAAAGTAAGGCTTCTAGGAGTAATAGGGGTAAGTTGGGAGAGTATTTGGGCAGAGGTTGGCCGAGCCAAATGGCTTGAAAGTGTAAATGAGGTGGGAGAGGTGGGGGCCTTTTATAAGTGGAGAGGAGGGGCACTTTTGGAAAGATTGAAATGTTACATTATTTCACAATGCTTTTCGGATTCTAAAGGTCCCACACTTATATAATTCGAGTCTAAGGTGATAATGTTTCGAAATATCCTCATCCAATAGGCTTTGGACAAGTGTAAGCCTTGGATTTTGCATTATCTTCTCATTTTATTTAAATCGTTAAATAATGAGGTCATCGCTGCATCATCATGATGTCATAAATAATTTAATTTATTTAATGTCTAAAAATTATAAAAAAAATACTATGATGTAGGAAATCGTTTTATCTTTCTAATGAATATTTATAATCAAAATTTGGACTTGTTTAACCCCACTTAAAAACTGTTTTAGTAAAACAACTCATGTTTGTGTCAATTTAATTTTAACATTAAATAAATATATATTAATGTCATTTTCCAACTAAAGTGGCTCCATGGGGTCCCCAAGTTGACCCATGGGTTGTCTTGGTCGGCCATGACTCATCCAATAGGATTAGGACAAGTTTCATGCTCATCTCATATTATTATAACATTATTTGTACCTTAAACTACACTAATTACCTCTAATCGCGATTAAGAACTTAAAAGTTACTATTCACCAAAAAATTATTTTAATCTCATTGAACCACATTTTACTTCTTAATGACAACCATGTATGTCGGATTTTTGAAAATAAAATCACAGAAGTGGTAATATTTCATTTAAACGAAAAATCAGTTATTTAACTACCACTTAGTGGTTTCACTATTCATCAAAAATTGAAGTTTTTCAGAACAAGGCCAAAATTTCACCCTAAGCTATAATTGATATTCCAAATTCAAAAATGATGTCTATTTTACAAAATTCCAAACATATAAGTTTTATTAATTAATTTTATAATTAATTCCCGCTGTTACGACAAATAGCGTGTTTTTAAGAAACAATTTACATCAAAAGATTGGCAATTGTTTATGTCCAATTTCAATGTAAAATTAATTCTAATGACCACCATTGGATAAAATGGTAAAAATATATTCTAATTATACCTTAAAACCACTAAATAGTATAATTTATCACAATAAATTATTTTGATTAAAAAATTTGTTTTAAAGTATTTTTCACTATTCATAAAAAATGAGAAGTTCTCAGAAAAATACCAAAAATTCAACATAGGCTAATTTCGATATTCCGAATCCAAAAATGAAGTCCATTTTGAAATATAAAATTTCTATAATTTTAAAAAGTGGTTATTACTATTCATAACGGCTACTTTGATTAGTCGCGGTGTTTTAGAACTCGAAGTTGCGTACAATGCAAGCTATTGCATTATTGAATGAGAAGCGTATCGTGGAAGCTCGGGGTGTTACATTCTCCCCTCCTTCAATAAATTGCGTCCTCGCAATTTGAAATTTTTCTTTGAAAATAAAAGGTTGAAAAGAGAAAATACCTTTGAGGAAAACCCACATCGGAAATAAGGTTAATAAATATATAACATTAAAAGAAAGCAGGATAAGTACAAAGGTCACCCGATATAGCCCATTCTAGGATTATATGAAAATATGGATATGGAGGAGAAACAAACCATTAAGGTCTGATGGAGAGTTATAGAAAACAGGATTATGAGAAAGTTTAACCACAAGAAAATCACAAACTTGTGATTGGTTAAACGGTCATTGAATCCCCAGTTGGAAAAGTTAAGCGACAACATTTTTGTTTTAAGTTACCTGTTATAATGTTGAGGAATTTATTTAGGAGATTTACTAAGAACGTAAGGGAATATACATACTTGTTATGTATACTTTCATTCGTTAATAAATTTTTACCACAAACCCAACTTTTACTCCAAATGGTAACGGAACTCAAAAATATTCTATTTATCCTAATTGTATAAGGTTCAAAATGTTAACACATACCATTTAGATTATTAAAAATATTTTGTAATAACCAGGGACTTCCTGTAGGCTAGTGGTAGGAAATAAAGGCCTGTCGCACTATGATTGTGGGTTCGATTCCTGCAGCTTTGTCCGACGCGACGGGTTATGCCCCACCCTGCAGGTTGTCCTTTTCCTAAAACTATAGTATTATAATATTCAAAAATAATCTTCATAAATTTTTAACCTTAAACAATACTATCCAAAGATCAACTTAATCCACTTCAACCTTTATAGTTATCCAAAATACCTCCGTCCAGACTTTCTCTAAAAGGTCTCTAAATTCCAAAATCAATTGTAACATCAGATTCCCCAAACAAAGAAAAGTTTCTCTTATTGTCACATACTAAAAATATGATTACCTTAATCATATTAAAACCTTACTAAAATCAAAAAGTACTGCAGTACAATCCATATATATATATATCACATTATTCTTATAACCAGAATATAATCCTTGAGTCCAAAAGCACCAATACATTAATTATTCCGCTTCAACTGTAGTCACAGCATAAGATTGGCCTTGATCCCTTGGCCTTTTCTGAGGTAAGTTTCCCTGACGCTTAAGACATTCATTTGCATAATGACCCATTTCTCTACAATTGTAGCATTCAACTTTGATATCCTCTTTCTTTCCCTTGCAATCACGCGCCTGGTGACCTTTTTCTCCACATTTGTAACAAACTCCCATTCCTTTTAGGCAAGTACCAGGGTGATTCTTCCCACAATTATCACATAATGGAAAATCCTTCTTTCCTTTTTTCCCTTTATCTGTCTCTTGTTCCACCGTTCTCTTCTTCTCTTGCTTTACTTTGTTGTCATAAGACTTAGAGAATTCCTTTTCCGTCTTGATAGCACATGAGACAATATCTTCGTATGATGAGAAGGATTTTGATACTAAAGCTCTACGGAGAAATGGTTTTAACCCATCAAAGAAACGATCAATCTTACTCCTTGGGTTACGTATATAATCGGCAGCATGTCTCGCTAACCTTGTAAAGTTAGCCTCATACTTTGCGACATTCTCGTCCTCCTTCTGCCTCAGACTCAGAAATTGCCTTTCCATATCTGCTCGATGGTCATGAGGAATGTATTTTTCTAAGAAAATCTCTTTGAACTCCCTCCATTCCATATTCGATACGTCATCATCTTCCTTTGTGTTTTGAATCAGCGACCACCACTGATCGGCATCTCCCGTGAGGCGGTAAACTGCCATGACAACCTTCTCCCTTTCACTACTCCCCAAGGCATGAAATATTTTCTCTAAGGAATTTATCCATTGATCAGCTACTATAGGATTTGTACTTCCATTGAAGGTTGGTGGTTTTTGCCTCATGAAGCGGTCTAACATTGATCCTCCACGTTGCGGATCAGGGTACTCCATACGAGTAAGGTTATTATTCATAACCTGAGTGAGTTGTCCCAGTATGGTAATAAGTTGATCAGAACTAGTTATATCTCCAGCTCCATAATAATTATCTTGAGAAGGAGGGAAATCCCTACACGGAGTGCGTGCATTGATACGGTTTCCATTCCTTCCACTAGGCGCCATTTCTAAACAATGGCATAAACTATATTAGTTTATAAATCAAAATACATAATTCCATACTTGTAAGATACTTAACATAAATTGAACTATTTATGGATATAATCCATAAAAATGTTTTCTTTGAGAAGTATATACTCATAACCCTTCATAGTGGTTTATAAAGAAAATGAGAATTATACAAAGCATATCCCCCGGGAGTGTTGTAACCAAGAGTGCAGCAAGGCCCATTGTCGTGCACCAGTTCCCGTTCGAGTCTATCTCAAAGCGGTGTTTTCGGGTTTTACCCCTAGGTACATCTGTGCCAGAGCCGCCTCTACTTGCTCGTATCCAGACAGGGATTTATTGCTCGTAAAACTCACAAAATCTCTACAATAACAAAATTCTAGGAAGTTCTTCTATACTAATCCTCAAAGTCTATCTTTGGGCTATGTGCTCTAATCAGAGTTTATCTAAATCTAGCTTCCAAGGTTAGTACTAAACTGCCTCTGATACCAACTGTAACGCCCCGACCCCAGCTACCCAGAGTCGGTGCATTACTTCGTAACATTGGCATGATCACAAAAGATCAAGTCTCGAAAGACCGATTAGTTTAGTAGCCTTGGAAACACTAGATACATTCATAAGTCTTACATTACATCATAAAGTGAAAAACTAATAACAAAGTCTTCATAGTCCACACTCATATCCTCTTCTGACTATCCCTGCAGGTCATTCATAAAATACTTCTTCACGTCCTGGAAAATATTAAAACATTGAAAGGGGTGAGCTCGGATGCTCAGTAAGGTTAACAATATAGCGGAAGCTTTCATAAATAAACATTAACATTTAAGGCAATGTATAACTAAAACAAAAGCCTTTTAAACATGAACTTCAACATAATATGGCAAAAGTAAAATGAGATAATTCCATTTACTTATTCACATGGATATTCTACTGGTCGAATAATCACATGCAATATCAATAACCACTTTCATAATGATGGAATGCATAATGCCAGACTATCATAACCACGTAGCCAAGGCCTCGTGCCAAGACCACAAATAAGATTTTGTCAAGGCCTCGTGCCAAGACACTAGTTTGTCTCATGAGACCTGCCGATGCATCGAGGAGCTATAGCGGGCTCCACCCGTCACTTATTAAGTCCAATGCATTCCTCATATGAATAGGTTTAAACATATCATAAACCATAACATAATCGTATCACATAAAACATGCATAAAGGAAACATAACATTTCCACATTTCAATCACAAGATATAAATACAACACATTGATATAATAAAAATGCTTTCAAAACCATTTTCAATACCAAAATAAAAGAAAGTTAAAACTTTGTATTTATTTTTCATTAAAAAAAATGATGGCTTGTAGATGAAGCCGAAACTCAAATAATGGTCACGGCGGCGGAGAAGTCATTGTCGCCGCATATGTACGGAAAGAAAAACATTCCCTTTTTGTCTTTTAGTAAAACGCTTCATATAAAAAGATTCCTTTTGAATAAACGTAAAAGTCAAAGGGGTTTATACACTGTACAAAAGAAATTTGTGTATAAAACAAAATATGCCTCAATGAATGGAGATTGAGAAGAAGTCCCTTAAAAAGATCATTTTTAAATAAAATATATCTATTATGTGTATTCACTATATGTACACATAAAGAAAGTATAAATACAATATACGACATAATAATATCATGACATAATTTGAAAGTAGGAGATTAACCCAAAGAATGGAAGTTGGGTTAAGAAACTCCCTTACCTTGTGTCCGACTTGACTCAACCGTTATTTAACCTCCTGAATAATAAACTAGAGTTAATATCTACCTTATTAAGAACCATTTTCATTTTCATTATCCTTTTTATATCACTTATTACAATGTTATGAATATTATGTAATTATTCAAGTTAATAACGATCGTTTTGTCGATCTTTGGTAACTTGAGTCAACAATAAACTACTTATAATTACAAGTTGTTCATGTGGTAGAATATCCATTATATCCAGAATTATATTCATGATTTATATGTCATGTATATCTTATATATCCATTATATACATTCATTTATAATATTACGTAACATTTAGAGGTAAGAAATGAAATGCACCGTTCATGGAGACGGTAAGCCGTACGTACGCATGAACGCTACTTTCATTTCAATATAATATTTAATGGAACTAAATAATAATGATATAAATGTATAATATAATTCCAGTATAATATAGTGTATAATACCATTTACTCCGTCCTTTATACATCCCACATATGGCATTAACGATTCAAATCACTTTGAGGGGGCGGTAGTCCGCACTTCCTTAAATGAAATTATCGTGTTTTACCCATAATGGAAATCATAAAGTATGACATAAATGAGAAATACAGAAGCATAAGTAAAACATAAACATATTATATATCATATATAAAAATAGTGACATCTTAATGGCCACCTTTGAAGGTGTTATATGAGTGTTGAACAATCATTGTTTCGTGAGGCATAAATTTGCCATCCACAGAAACCGTATGTTCTTTAACCATTAGATGTAGGTGTGTGTAAGTGTAGCTCGAATACTTCTTATAAAAACATACTAGTATATTGAGGATACTGGTGTTGTTACAAAAGAAATGAATAAAAAGAGTTTAGGGGGTTGGAGAAGAAAAATAAAACAAAACAACATTAGAGAAGACATTACCTCAAAATCGGGTAACTCTTTTTGATTTGAGCCAAAGGCTTCCTTGGGAAGATTTATGCCCAAAGTAAGGCTTCTAGGAGTAATAGGGGGAAGTTGGGAGAGTATTTGGGCAGAGGTTGGCCGAGCCAAATGGCTTGAAAGTGTAAATGAGGTGGGAGAGGTGGGGGCCTTTTATAAGTGGAGAGGAGGGGCACTTTTGGAAAGATTGAAATGTTACATTATTTCACAATGCTTTTCGGATTCTAAAGGTCCCACACTTATATAATTCGAGTCTAAGGTGATAAGGTTTCGAAATATCCTCATCCAATAGGCTTTGGACAAGTGTAAGCCTTGGATTTTGCATTATCTTCTCATTTTATTTAAATCGTTAAATAATGAGGTCATCGCTGCATCATCATGATGTCATAAATAATTTAATTTATTTAATGTCTAAAAATTATAAAAAAAATACTATGATGTAGTAAATCTTTTTATCTTTCTAATGAATATTTATAATCAAAATTTGGACTTGTTTAACCCCACTTAAAAACTGTTTTAGTAAAACAACTCATGTTTGTGTCAATTTAATTTTAACATTAAATAAATATATATTAATGTCATTTTCCAACTAAAGTGGCTCCATGGGGTCCCCAAGTTGACCCATGGGTTGTCTTGGTCGGCCATGACTCATCCAATAGGATTAGGACAAGTTTCATTCTCATCTCATATTATTATAACATTATTTGTACCTTAAACTACACTAATTACCTCTAATCGCGATTAAGAACTTAAAAGTTACTATTCACCAAAAAATTATTTTAATCTCATTGAACCACATTTTACTTCTTAATGACAACCATGTATGTCGGATTTTTGAAAATAAAATCACAGAAGTGGTAATATTTCATTTAAACGAAAAATCAGTTATTTAACTACCACTTAGTGGTTTCACTATTCATCAAAAATTGAAGTTTTTCAGAACAAGGCCAAAATTTCACCCTAAGCTATAATTGATATTCCGAATTCAAAAATGATGTCTATTTTACAAAATTCCAAACATATAAGTTTTATTAATTAATTTTATAATTAATTCCCGCTGTTACGACAAATAGCGTGTTTTTAAGAAACAATTTACATCAAAAGATTGGCAATTGTTTATGTCCAATTTCAATGTAAAATTAATTCTAATGACCACCATTGGATAAAATGGTAAAAATATATTCTAATTATACCTTAAAACCACTAAATAGTATAATTTATCACAATAAATTATTTTGATTAAAAAATTTGTTTTAAAGTATTTTTCACTATTCATAAAAAATGAGAAGTTCTCAGAAAAATACCAAAAATTCAACATAGGCTAATTTCGATATTCCGAATCCAAAAATGAAGTCCATTTTGAAATATAAAATTTCTATAATTTTAAAAAGTGGTTATTACTATTCATAACGGCTACTTTGATTAGTCGCGGTGTTTTAGAACTCGAAGTTGCGTACAATGCAAGCTATTGCATTATTGAATGAGAAGCGTATCGTGGAAGCTCGGGGTGTTACATTCTCCCCTCCTTCAATAAATTGCGTCCTCGCAATTTGAAATTTTTCTTTGAAAATAAAAGGTTGAAAAGAGAAAATACCTTTGAGGAAAACCCACATCGGAAATAAGGTTAATAAATATATAACATTAAAAGAAAGCAGGATAAGTACAAAGGTCACCCGATATAGCCCATTCTAGGATTATATGAAAATATGGATATGGAGGAGAAACAAACCATTAAGGTCTGATGGAGAGTTATAGAAAACAGGATTATGAGAAAGTTTAACCACAAGAAAATCACAAACTTGTGATTGGTTAAACGGTCATTGAATCCCCAGTTGGAAAAGTTAAGCGACAACATTTTTGTTTTAAGTTACCTGTTATAATGTTGAGGAATTTATTTAGGAGATTTACTAAGAACGTAAGGGAATATACATACTTGTTATGTATACTTTCATTCGTTAATAAATTTTTACCACAAACCCAACTTTTACTCCAAATGGTAACGGAACTCAAAAATATTCTATTTATCCTAATTGTATAAGGTTCAAAATGTTAACACATACCATTTAGATTATTAAAAATATTTTGTAATAACCAGGGACTTCCTGTAGGCTAGTGGTAGGAAATAAAGGCCTGTCTCACTATGATTGTGGGTTCGATTCCTGCAGCTTTGTCCGACGCGACGGGTTATGCCCCACCCTGCAGGTTGTCCTTTTCCTAAAACTATAGTATTATAATATTCAAAAATAATCTTCATAAATTTTTAACCTTAAACAATACTATCCAAAGATCAACTTAATCCACTTCAACCTTTATAGTTATCCAAAATACCTCCGTCCAGACTTTCTCTAAAAGGTCTCTAAATTCCAAAATCAATTGTAACATCAGATTCCCCAAACAAAGAAAAGTTTATCTTATTGTCACATACTAAAAATATGATTACCTTAATCATATTAAAACCTTACTGAAATCAAAAAGTACTGCAGTACAATCCATATATATATATCACATTATTCTTATAACCAGAATATAATCCTTGAGTCCAAAAGCACCAATACATTAATTATTCCGCTTCAACTGTAGTCACAGCATAAGATTGGCCTTGATCCCTTGGCCTTTTCTGAGGTAAGTTTCCCTGACGCTTACGACATTCATTTGCATAATGACCCATTTCTCTACAATTGTAGCATTCAACTTTGATATCCTCTTTCTTTCCCTTGCAATCACGCGCCTGGTGACCTTTTTCTCCACATTTGTAACAAACTCCCATTCCTTTTAGGCAAGTACCAGGGTGATTCTTCCCACAATTATCACATAATGGAAAATCCTTCTTTCCTTTTTTCCCTTTATCTGTCTCTTGTTCCACCGTTCTCTTCTTCTCTTGCTTTACTTTGTTGTCATAAGACTTAGAGAATTCCTTTTCCGTCTTGATAGCACATGAGACAATATCTTCGTATGATGAGAAGGATTGTGATACTAAAGCTCTACGGAGAAATGGTTTTAACCCATTAAAGAAACGATCAATCTTACTCCTTGGGTTACGTATATAATCGGCAGCATGTCTCGCTAACCTTGTAAAGTTAGCCTCATACTTTGCGACATTCTCGTCCTCCTTCTGCCTCAGACTCAGAAATTTCCTTTCCATATCTGCTCGATGGTCACGAGGAATGTATTTTTCTAAGAAAATCTCTTTGAACTCCCTCCATTCCATATTCGATACGTCATCATCTTCCTTTGTGTTTTGAATCAGCGACCACCACTGATCGGCATCTCCCGTGAGGCGGTAAACTGCCATGACAACCTTCTCCCTTTCACTACTCCCCAAGGCATGGAATATTTTCTCTAAGGAATTTATCCATTGATCAGCTACTATAGGATTTGTACTTCCATTGAAGGTTGGTGGTTTTTGCCTCATGAAGCGGTCTAACATTGATCCTCCACGTTGCGGATCAGGGTACTCCATACGAGTAAGGTTATTATTCATAACCTGAGTGAGTTGTCCCAGTATGGTAATAAGTTGATCAGAACTAGTTATATCTCCAGCTCCATAATAATTATCTTGAGAAGGAGGGAAATCCCTACACGGAGTGCGTGCATTGATACGGTTTTTATTCCTTCCACTAGGCGCCATTTCTAAACAATGGCATAAACTATATTAGTTTATAAATCAAAATACATAATTCCATACTTGTAAGATACTTAACATAAATTGAACTATTTATGGATATAATCCATAAAAATGTTTTCTTTGAGAAGTATATACTCATAACCCTTCATAGTGGTTTATAAAGAAAATGATAATTATACAAAGCATATCCCCCGGGAGTGTCGTAACCAAGAGTGCAGCAAGGCCCATTGTCGTGCACCAGTTCCCGTTCGAGTCTATCTCAAAGCGGTGTTTTCGGGTTTTACCCCTAGGTACATCTGTGCCAGAGCCGCCTCTACTTGCTCGTATCCAGACAGGGATTTATTGCTCGTAAAACTCACAAAATCTCTACAATAACAAAATTCTAGGAAGTTCTTCTATACTAATCCTCAAAGTCTATCTTTGGGCTATGTGCTCTAATCAGAGTTTATCTAAATCTAGCTTCCAAGGTTAGTACTAAACTGCCTCTGATACCAACTGTAACGCCCCGACCCCAGCTACCCAGAGTCGGTGCATTACTTCGTAACATTGGCATGATCACAAAAGATCAAGTCTCGAAAGACCGATTAGTTTAGTAGCCTTGGAAACACTATATACATTCATAAGTCTTACATTACATCATAAAGTGAAAAACTAATAACAAAGTCTTCATAGTCCACACTCATATCCTCTTCTGACTATCCCTGTAGTTCATTCATAAAATACTTCTTCACATCCTGGAAAATATTAAAACATTGAAAGGGGTGAGCTCGGATGCTCAGTAAGGTTAACAATATAGTGGAAGCTTTCATAAATAAACATTAACATTTAAGGCAATGTATAACTAAAACAAAAGCCTTTTAAACATGAACTTCAACATAATATGGCAAAAGTAAAATGAGATAATGCCATTTACTTATTCACATGGATATTATACTGGTCGAATAATCACATGCAATATCAATAACCACTTTCATAATGATGGAATGCATAATGCCAGACTATCATAACCACGTAGCCAAGGCCTCGTGCCAAGACCACAAATAAGATTTTGTCAAGGCCTCGTGCCAAGACCACAAATAATATTTTGTCAAGGCCTCGTGCCAAGACACTAGTTTGTCTCATGAGACCTGCCGATGCATCGAGGAGCTATAGCGGGCTCCACCCGTCACTTATTAAGTCCAATGCATTCCTCATATGAATAGGTTTAAACATATCATAAACCATAACATAATCGTATCACATAAAACATGCATAAAGGAAACATAACATTTCCACATTTTAATCACAAGATATAAATACAACACATTGATATAATAAAAATTCTTTCAAAACCATTTTCAATACCAAAATAAAAGAAAGTTAAAACTTTGTATTTATTTTTCATTAAAAAAATGATGGCTTGTAGATGAAGCCGAAACTCAAATAATGGTCACGGCGGCGGAGAAGTCATTGTCGCCACATATGTACGGAAAGAAAAACATTCCCTTTTTGTCTTTTAGTAAAACGCTTCGTATAAAAATATTCCTTTTGAATAAACGTAAAAGTCAAAGGGGTTTATACACTGTACAAAAGAAATTTGTGTATAAAACAAAATATGCCTCAATGAATGGAGATTGAGACGAAGTCCCTTAAAAAGATAATTTTTAAATAAAATATATCTATTATGTGTATTCACTATATGTACACATAAAGAGAGTATAAATACAATATACGACATAATAATATCATGACATAATTTGAAAGTAGGAGATTAACCCAAATAATGGAAGTTGGGTTAAGAAATTCCCTTACCTTGTGTCCGACTTGACTCAACCGTTCTTTAACCTCCTGAATAATAAACTAGAGTTAATATCTACCTTATTAAGAACCATTTTCAATTTCATTATCCTTTTTATATCACTTATTACAATGTTATGAATATTATGTAATTATTCAAGTTAATAACGATCGTTTTGTCGATCTTTGGTAACTTGAGTCAACAATAAACTTCTTATAATTACAAGTTGTTCATGTGGTAGAATATCCATTATATCCAGAATTATATTCATGATTTAGATGTCATATATATCTTATATATCCAGTATATACATTCATTTATAATATTACGTAACATTTAGAGGTAAGAAATGAAATGCACCGTTCATGGAGACGGTAAGCTGTACGTACGCATGAACGCTACTTTCATTTCAATTTCATATTTAATGGAACTAAATCATAATGATATAAATGTATAATATAATTCCAGTATAATATAGTGTATAATACCATTTACTCTGTCCTTTATACATCCCACATATGGCATTAACGATTCAAATCACTTTGAGGGGGCGGTAGTCCGCACTTTCGAAAATGAAATTATCGTGTTTTACCCATAATGGAAATCATAAATTATGCCATAAATGAGAAATACAGAAGCATAAGTAAAACATAAACATATTATATATCATATATAAAAATAGTTACATCTTAATGGCCACCTTTGAAGGTGTTATATGAGTGTTGAACAATCATCGTTTCGTGAGGCAGAAATTCGCCATCCACAGAAACCGTATGTTCTTTAACCATTAGATGTAGGTGTGTGTAAGTGTAGCTCTAATACTTCTTATAAAAACATCCTAGTATATTTAGGATACTGGTTTTGTTACAAAAGAAATGAATAAAAAGAGTTTAGGGGGTTGGAGAAGAAAAATAAAACAAAACAACATTAGAGAATACTTTACCTCAAAATCGGGTAACTCTTTTTGATTTGAGCCAAAGGCTTCCTTGGGAAGAGTTCTGCCCAAAGTAAGGCTTCTAGGAGTAATAGGGGGAAGTTGGGAGAGTATTTGGGCAGAGGTTGGCCGAGCCAAATGGCTTGAAAGTGTAAATGAGGTGGGAGAGGTGGGAGCCTTTTATAAGTGGAGAGGAGGGGCACTTTTGGAAAGATTGAAATGTTACATTATTTCACAATGCTTTTCGGATTCTAAAGGTCCCAAACTTATATAATTCGAGGCTAAGGTGATAAGGTTTCGAAATCGCCTCATCCAATAGGCTTTGGACAAGTGTAAGCCTTGGATTTTTCATTATCTTCTCATTTTATTTAAATCGTTAAATAATGAGGTCATCGCTGCATCATCATGATGTCATAAATAATTTAATTTATTTAATGTCTAAAAATTATAAAAAAAATACTATGATGTAGGAAATCTTTTTAGCTTTCTAATGAATATTTATAATCAAAATTTGGACTTGTTTAACCCCACTTAAAAACTGTTTTAGTAAAACAACTCATGTTTGTGTCAATTTAATTTTAACATTAAATAAATATATATCAATGTCATTTTCCAACTAAAGTGGCTCCATGGGGTCCCCAAGTTGACCCATGGGTTGTCTTGGTCGGCCATGACTCATCCAATAGGAGTAGGACAAGTTTCATGCTCATCTCATATTATTATAACATTATTTGTACCTTAAACTACACTAATTACCTCTAATCGCGATTAAGAACTTAAAAGTTAATATTCACCAAAAAATTATTTTAATCTCATTGAACCACATTTTACTTCTTAATGACAACCATTTATGTCGGATTTTTGAAAATCAAATCACAGAAGTGGTAATATTTCATTTAAACGAAAAATCAGTTATTTAACTACCACTTAGTGGTTTCACTATTCATCAAAAATTGAAGTTTTTCAGAACAAGGCCAAAATTTCACCCTAAGCTATAATTGATATTCCAAATTCAAAAATGATGTCTATTTTACAAAATTCCAAACATATAAGTTGTATTAATTAATTTTATAATTAATTCCCGCTGTTACGACAAATAGCGTGTTTTTAAGAAACAATTTATATCAAAAGATTGGCAATTGTTTATGTCCAAATTCAATGTTAAATTAATTCTAATGACCACCATTGGATAAAATGGTAAAAATATATTCTAATTATACCTTAAAACCACTAAATAGTATAATTTATCACAATAAATTATTTTGATTAAAAAAGTTGTTTTAAAGTATTTTTCACTATTCATAAAAAATTAGAAGTTCTCAGAAAAATACCAAAAATTCAACATAGGCTAATTTCGATATTCTGAATCCAAAAATGAAGTCCATTTTGAAATATAAAATTTCTATAATTTTAAAAAGTGGTTATTACTATTCATAACGGCTACTTTGATTAGTCGCGGTGTTTTAGAACTCGAAGTTGCGTACAATGCAAGCTATTGCATTATTGAATGAGAAGCGTATCGTGGAAGCTCGGGGTGTTACAAGTGAGGTTTCTAACTCAACAGTTTATCATACCTAACTCATGTTTGATGTAGTTTAACCTCTCAGAATTCAAAGGATTTTTGAATATATCATCCAACTGGTGTTCAATGCCAATGAATTCAAGAGTGATATCACCTCTTTGATAATGATATCTCAAGAAGTGATGTCACACATCAATGTGCTTTGTCCTAACATGAGATAATAGATTTTTAGAGATGTTAATAGCACTTGTGTTGTCACAGTTTATAGAGACATTTTTGAATTGATATCCATATTCTAGTAAAGTGTGTTTCATCTACAGAATTTGAGCACAATAATTACCAGTAGCTATATATTCAGCTTCAGTAGTAGATAATGCAACAGAATTTTGTTTCTTACTACACCGTGATACTAGTGACTTGCCTAACATGTGACATGTTCTAGAGGTTCTTTTTCTATCTAACTTACAACCAGAAAAGTCATCATCCGAATAACTTATTAAATCAAATGGTTGTCCTCTTGGATAAAACAGTCCTAAATTTATAGTAAACTTGAGATATTTAAAAATCATTTTAACAGAAATTAAATGAGATTCTTTGGGATTGGCTTGAAAATGAGCACACATGCATAAAATGAACATAATGTCAGGTCTGCTAGCAGTAAGGTATAGAAGACTCCCAATCATACCTCAGTAATTGGTTTGATCCACTGGTTTACTAGTTTCATTAGTATTCAACTTACAAGTGGTACTCATAGGTGTATCACTACCTTTATTACTATCCAAACCAAAACATTTCAAAAGATCCTTAGTATATTTACTTTGATTTAAAATAATACCATTTTTATTTTGAAAATTTTGAAATACAAGGAAAAATTTAAGTTCCCCCATTAAACTCATTTCAAATTCATCTTGCATCATTTTTGAAAAATCAGTACATAAAGAGTTTTTAGAGGATCCAAAAATTATATCATGTATGTAAATTTGTACTATTAAAACATCTTTGGAAATCCTTTTAATAAAAAAAGTAGGATCTGCTATCCCATTAGTAAAATATTTTGAGATAAGAAAGGAACTAAGTCTATCATACCAAGCTCTTAGAGCTTTTTTTAGACCATATAAGGCTTTAGATAGTTTAAAAACACGATTTGTAAAATGGGGATTTGTAAAGCCAGGGGTTGTTCAACAAATACATCTTCAACTATGTACCCATTTAAAAATGCACTTTTGACATCCATTTGATAAATTTTGAAATTAATATGATCTGCATAAGCAAGTAGTATCCTAATGGATTCTAATCTAGCTACAGGCTAAAATTGTTCTTTATAGTATATTCCTTATTCTTGACTATATCCTTGTGCTACTAGTCTAGCCATATTTCTAAATATGTTTCTAGATTCATCAACTTTATTTCTAAACACCCATTTAGTGCTTATGGTCAAAGTGTCTTTAGGTCTGTCTACTAATTCCAAAAATTTGTTTCTTTCAAAATAATTCAATTCTTCATGCATATCTATCACCCAAAATTCATCACTAAATTCATCATTAATGTTTTTGGGTTCAATCTATGAAAGAAAAGTTTGATATTCAACCTGGTTTCTCATAGAAGCTCTAGTTTGAGTCCCTCTATTTAAATCACCTATTACAGCATCCAAATGATGATTTTTGAGAGTTCTAATACCTCTAGAAAAAGTTGAACTGGAATCCTCTTGAATGTCTACAGGTTCAGATTCACTAGTCTCGGATTCTGGAAATTTTCCAGAACTAGTTGTTTTTACAGGGATATTATTGTCTTTATCATTAAGATCTAGAATTGACATATCTTCCTCAAGATGTTCAAGAGTGGTTTTGGGTTCATGTGGATCAGTCTCATCAAAATTGACATGAACAGATTCTTTCACACATTTGGTTATCTTATTAAATACTCTATAGGCTTTACTAGAGATTGAGTAACCTAGGAAAATTCCTTCATCACTTTTTGAAGTAAATTTGTCAAGATTATATTTAGTGTTAAGTATAAAGACTTTACAACCAAAAACTCTAAAGTAATTAACCTTAGGCTTCCTATTATTCCAAATCTCATAAGGGGTCTTCTTAAGAATAGGTTTAATTAAGACTCTATTGATAATGTAACAAGTTGTGTTAACAGTTTTATCCCAAAAATAGATAGGTAGATTATACTCATTAAGCATAGTTTGGGAAATCTCTTGAAGTGTTATATTTCTTATTTCTACAACTCCATTTTGTTGAGGTGTTCTAGGAGCATAGAAATTGTGATTGTAGCCATTTTGTGAGCAAAAAGATTCAAAGTCTTGATTTTCAAACTCACAGCCATGATCACTTCTCAAGGTCTTAATTCTAAGTCCACTAAGATTTTCTACAGACTTGGAATATTTAATGAAATAAGAGCATGCTTCACTTTTGTGAGCTAGAAAATATACCCAAGTATATCTATAAAAATCATCTACAAGAACATTAAAATATTACTTCCCATTTAAACTCGAAACTCTAGATGGTCCAAAAAATCCATGTGAACCAACTCAAGTGGTTGAGAAGTAGAAACTTCTTTCTTTGGTTTGAAATAAAATTTGTGTTGTTTTACCTTTTGAAATGGATTACAAACTTTGTTAAAAGGGAATTACAATTTAGGTAAGTATATAACTAAACCTTTCCTAGTCAGTTTCCTAAGTGAGTTCACATTGCAGTGTCCTAATATTCTATGCCACAACCAGGATTCCTTATGAAATGCATTTAAACAAGAAACATTCTGCATAGCTAAAGAATCTAAATCAACAGCATATATATTCTCATTTCTAAGAGCAGTAAATATTAAATCATTTTTAGAATTAAAAACATTTCATGCATAATTTTCAAATTTAACATTGAAACTATCATCATACAACTGAGAAATATTTAACAGATTTTATTTTAACCCATCAACAAAAGGTACTTTTGAAATTAATACAGCATTAGGGTTACCAATTTAGCCTAAGCTGACGATCTTCCCTTTTTCATTATCACCGAATGTGACATTTCCACCATCAACTTAGGCTTTTGAATCATGAGTAGTATCATGTCATGTGTCTTGAACATCCACTATCCAAGTACCATAGAGTTTTATAGGAGCTCTTTAAATAGTTTTCCTGCAAAACAGATTAAGTGAAGGGTAACTTTGGTACTCAGATTTTCTTGGGTCCAGAGAGGTTAGCAGGTAAAACTTTTGGAACTCATACTTGTCTCACAGATTTCCTATAATCAACAGATATATTTTGGGACATAAACACTTTGTTTTGTCCTTTAAAAAATTGTTTTTCAATAAATGGTTCAGAACTTGAACTAGTAGTGAACTGTCCAGATTTTGGAACAAATTTATTCTTAATAATTCTTCTCTGTCCTGGATGATATCCTAGACCAGTTTTATATTTTGGAGCAATATGTTTTCCTAGTAACTGAGTCCAGGTATCTCTATCTATAGTAAACTTCTCAAGATCTCTCTTTAATTGCTCATTGGATAATTTGAGTTAAGTATTTTCTTTTAACAGCTGAGCACATTTTTCTTTTTCAATATCTAGATCAGACTTATAATTTGCATTTAGAGCATGTTGTCTTTTCAATAATTTATATTTATCCTTGAGTTCATTAAAGGTATACTCAAGAATTCCATAGTATTCAAATAGTTCATTCTTATTCATATTTTCATCATTGTTTGATTCACTTTCATTCTCATAATAGTAAGTATTATGTATAGGATAATTGGGTGTTACCTCGGATGTTTCTGTCATGAAACACAGATTTGCATATTTGTTCTTCTCACTATCAGAAGTGTCAGATCCACTGGAGATATCTTCTAAGGCACTCCAAGTAGCTTTCATATCCTTTTTATATACCTTACCCTTGTCTTCATACTTATTCTTAAATTTAAGCTTGGGGAAATCATCCTTCACATGGCCTTTCCGTTTACACTCATAACAGACTATATCAGTTGTGTTATCATTCCATTTTCTGTCCTTTTTCCACTGTCCTTTATTATCATACCTTCCTTTGTAGTTTGATTTTATAAAGAACTTTTTCTTTTGGTAGAAATTCTTGAATCTCCTTGCAAGATGAGCCATCTCATCATCACTGTCAGAGTCTGATTCTTCACTTGTGAAAGTGTCTACAGGAGCTTGAACTTTTTCTTTTTCTCTATTCTTTGAGGTAGCAGTCTTGAATGCTACAGATTTCTTCCTTGGTTCTTCATATACTTCTTGATTTGCCTTAATCTCTTCTTCTTACATCATAAGATTTCCAATTAGTTCCTTCACTGGTATTTTTCCTATGTCACAAGATTATCAGATAGAAACAGAAGTTCCTCTCCATCTGCCAAGTAGGCATCGAAGCAATCTCATAATCTGGTCCTTGTTGTCCACTGGTCTCCCAAGAAGACTCATGGTATTCACTATTTCATTGAACCTGAGATACATTTTAGAAATAATTTCATCAGGATTTATTTTAAAATTATCATATTTAATAGTGTAAGTATTTAATCTCATTTCTTTAACATTGGTTGTTCCATAATGAGAAACAGCTAAAGTATCCCAAATTTTATATGTAGTTTTACACGAAGATATTCTATTGAATTCTTCATCACCTAGATAACAGTAAAAATAATTCATTGCTTTATAGTTATTACTATATGTAGATTTAGTCAACTGAGACCATGTGTCCCTAGCAGTAGCAGGCAATACATGTTGTTCCTCAATTGTGTCCCATATTTCAAGTCTCATGCTGTCTAGATACATTTTCATTATTAATTTCCACTGAGCATAGTTATTTCCATTAAATAAAGGTGGCTTATTAGTAGCAGCACCCTCAAATCTGTTATCCATAGTTAATTAGAATTTAAAGAACTGAAAATTTAGATATGACAGAAATTTTAAGATCTTTAAGATACAACTAAAAATCACAGTTGAAAAGAATTTGAAAACTTGAAAATAAATTTAATCCTCCGATACCAAATTTTGGTCGGAGTGGAATATCAAGAGGGGGTGAATTGAGTTCCTACATAAAATTTATGTTAAAAACTTTATTATAAAGATCCCCCAAATTTTGAAAACGGACCAGTTAATTAAGGCAGTAGAGATGTAGATGTCTAATTGGTCAACAGGTTTCTCAAAAGGTGATTAGTCCTCAGTTGAATTAGTGTATAACACTTATTAAACTTTTGAAACAAGTTTAATGAATTAAACACATACACACACTTACCTAAACTAACTATCAAAGTGAATGAAAAACATATTTAAGTTTTAGCAATAAGCAACGGAAAAAAGATAAAACAGAGTAAAACAAAATATAGAACACAGAAAAGTTAAATAAGAGGTTCAGTCTCAAGCTGAGACTTAATCCTCTCTACTTGGTGATCACCTGCCACCAAGCAGTTTATATTAACAATAAACTTGATACACAACCTGTATCGGTCTTTACAACAGTTTTCACAAACTGTACAGGGTTCACACCCTCTACCACTGTTCTTCGTGGTAAAGACAAACAATACATACCACACATGGTCTCTTCCATAATTATACATGGGGAAAATGTAAGTGAGGTTTGATGTGAGGATATTCAGTATCCTCCAGTTTAAGAACAGAGACAGTGTGTGTAACAGACAGACACACACACTTATCACAAATGTAAAATGAAGTAACACAATAGAGAAAATATGATGAGATAGATTTTAGAAGGCTTTATGTGTTTGCAGTTCAGCTCTTGACTCCTTGAAGTGGAGAATTTGAAGCTGGAGTCTTTCTCTGGAAGTTGTCTTCAAAACATAGTGTCGCAACTCCAGGTTCTAGCTTCGAGTATTCTGCCTCTGGTGTTGATTAAGGGTTGATGAAGCACTGAAGGCAGCTTTTAAACTATTCTCCAGAAATGATATTCTTAATATTCTTGGATTTTCAGTGTAAGTGTCGAATGGTTCTTCATTGATATAGAAAGTAAGCTCTTTTCATGTATAGACCCCCTTCACCTCTACTCATCACGCCTCTATTTATTATCTTTCTTGGTATTCCCTTGTATACACGAGGTCCGACAAGAGGAATGAGTAGATCACGTGCGGTCTTTCTTGTACCTCGTACTATTAAGATATGGTCTCCTGATATGTCTACAATAAGCATTAATTAAAGTCAGAAGCATTAAAGTTAGCAAATATGACCGTTAGAATAATCTTAAGAATTTGACAAAGTATGGAGTAAAAGAGTATGGTAGACTAGTAATGGTAGCCTTCACAACGGTAGGCAGTGCACATCAGTCAGTATTTATTGGTAACATTTCCAATTATAAACTTCCATAAATAACTCTCCATTGGTATCCTTTCATTGGTAGGCTTTCATCGGTAACCTTTTATCAGTAGGATTGCATCAGTAACCTTTCATCGGTGACTCTCCATCAGTAAGATTGCATTGGTAACCTTTCATCGGTAGGCTTGCATCGGTAACCTTTCATCGGTGACTCTCCATCAGTAACCTTTCATCTGTAGGCTTTCATCGGTAACCTTTCATCGGTAGGCTTGCATCTGTAACCTTTCATCGGTAGGCTTGCATCGGTAACCTTTCATCGGTGACTCTCCATTAATAACCTTTCATCGGTAGGCTTGCATCGGTAACCTTTCATCGGTAACCTTTGCATCGGTGACCTTTGCACTTAGATAAATTTTTCACTATAAGCTTAAACCAACAATAAGTGAGATTAAAAATATATGAATATTACTTTGGGTTATCAAAACATGATTTGGGATTCTCAAAAAATGTGAGTCCAACAGTATATGATATGACAGATACAGTGAAGACCCAAAGATCATTCAGTAGATAACTGATATTATAACCGGTTTACATGGATACATTCCCTCCAATTACCCCCGAAAACTTCCCTTATTTGGCTGTATTGCATGCACTTTTCACACTACTTTATTAAACAGGTTGTAACTTTTTTACAAAATTTATTTGGTTGGTTTGTTTTAAAAATTACTATATAGATACTTAAATAATCATCTTTTACATATATACTAAAATAATTTGTAACTTTTTAACACTTTATTGTGGAATGTTGGAAAATATTTCTCAAGAATTGAGTTATTCATGTTGGCCTGCAAATGCACTCTGTAGAGGGAGGTTCGATGGAAACCTTTGGAGGGATATTCATTATAAATAATAATAAAGAATGTTGTAGAAGTGAATTCCACTGAAAGGTATACATATTGGTTCTTTATTTAATATACATCATGGTTTTGGGTTTCATGCATGGTGTTCTTGGGATTTTGGGATTCTAATGGTTTCCTTCAAGATAAATGAGCATATTTTGATCATTTCAACCCCCTTAGTGGTATCAGACCTATGTCATGTGCTTGGTTCACAAGATTTTTTCCTAAAATGAATAAATTGCATGAATCGTTCATGATGTAGAAAAATAGAACACCATGTTTTGTAAGAGATATGGTGAATATTATTAATTATGACTATAAGATGCAATAGTTAGTATTATTACATTATGATTGGTGATTAACTTTTATTACATGGTCTAACCAAACTTTTATTCTCTTTAGAGAGTAAGAAATGCTAGTCTTGATAGTATATTATATTATTTAGCACATGCCACTTCCCAGTGTTTTTTTACTGAAGTATTTCTTAAGATGAATTGTAACATCATTTTGTCATTTTCTATTTGTGGTGATCAAAATTTAAACATGACATGATATTTCTATTTGCAGGTTAGTGAACCATAAGTTTCATGAAACCATTATGTTGCTCATTGAAATTTATGAGGGGGTCTCACTTATAAGAGATATCTTTTAAAGGGTTATCTATTTGATTTTCTATAACAGAAAATGTTAGATCAAGTTCTGATATTATATCATAAATTTCATTTTTTTTAACTTGGAGGCCTTATTTCCATAAGAATAATTAATGTTGTTATAAATATTATGGTTAGAAGTTGATGTCAATGAATCATGTCTGAATACTGCCTCCAGATTTCATCACATATAGATATTTTTTATGTTTATATTCTATCTAGGAATTGATACACTAAGATGTTTGAAAATACTAAAATACTATTTTAATTTGATCTAAATTTTTTAGGGATAGATCCTTTCTCTATCATTATAATTCCTCCATGTATTTATTATATGAAATACATAATATTATAAATTGAATATATAATGTCTGGGTTCACACTAAATCAGGAGGATACTTCTTTAAATTTTATTATGTTGGTGATGTTGATGGTTATAATCCTAGGAAAAGATGATTTGTAGGAATATAATGGATTGTGCCTAACATACCATTAGTTGTTTTTTTCACCTCTTGGTTGAAGTTTATCTATTTCAGTTTATTGGTAATGAGGTTGCTTATGCCTTGAACCAAGGTCTTAAGGTAATTACTTGCATTGGGGAGTGTTTGGAAGAAATAGAAGAAGGGAAAACATTTGATGTCTGCTTTAAGTAGATGAAAGCCTTTGCAGGAAAATCCTTTTTGCCTCTTTTCTTTATCACAAATCAAGATCCTACTTTCAAAACACAGTTTTGATAATTTATTGTTGTTGTCTATGACTTGGAAGATGTTGTTTTTAGCTGGGATGATATAGTCATTGCATATAAATTGGTATGGGATATTGGAACGAGTAAAGTTGCCACACTGCAGCAGGCTCAGGAGGTGCACCTAGCAGTTCGTAATGGACAACTGATATTTAGAGGTAAAAAAGTATTGGAGCTAATGATTTTTATACAACCTTGATTTCTTTTTTTCCTTTTGGTGTTTTTTGGCTATGAAACTCTATGTCCATAGAATTTTTTTAAGCTCATGTATGAATGAAGATTTGAATGTGTTTGGTGTCATGACTGAATGACGTTATTTGCAGCTAGGTTGCAGGTATGGGCTTCCAGGGATCTTTTCTTGCCTGAAGGTATGTTTCACCAACTCTGTAGTTATTTTCCCACTTTCACATACATGTTCTGTAGGGTTTTTTGGGTGTTTCTTAGGTGGATGTAGACTTCATGTTATTTTCAAGATCTTGTTTTACCTTGAAATAATCCAAGATTTTTTTAATGACTTGCATTGTACATGGTTCGTTCTGTGGATAAAAGGAATTTGAGGGTGTTGTTCCATTTGAGGCATAAAATATGAATTTATAACTCAAAGAATAATCTATATATTAAAATTTTAAATTTTAAACTTGAGGTTATTTCTCTCAGAATTTATTGCTTGATTCATCTTAAATTATTTTCATATGGATTCAAAACATTTTATCTAATACATATTTTGTGCATGTATAGGGAAGAGTCAGTGTTGCTAATATTATAGGGTTCACTGGTTCCGAAATGATATCTATAAAATTAGATGGTAACAACAACACCCAATCATGCTTACATGACAAATACATCCTTATTAACCTTAATGACATTTCTTTGGTTTATCAATTAAGCCAAAAATACACTAATTTTTTAGGACATTTGAAATTTTGTGACAGTTCAATTGATCTTGTCAATGCCCTGAAGCATGAGGTTCGTGATGGGAATTTGAGCTTTAGAGGCAAAAAAGTATTGGAGGTAATGCTTTTTATACACCTTGATTTCTTTTCCCTTTTGGTTTTTTTGGTTATGTAACATTGTGTTCATGGAAATGTTTTAAACTCATGTATGAATGAAGCTTTGAATGTGTTTGGTGTCAGGACTGAATGAGGTTATTTGCAGTTGGGTTGCAAGTATGGGATTCCAAGGATCTTTGCTTGCATGAAGGTATGCTTCGCTAATTTGAACCTCTTGGGACCCATTTGACTATGAAATTTGTCTATTGGTTTATATTTTCATGGGTTATGTTTAATTGAACCTTGTATTTTCACAATTATTTTTTTATTTATTTGTGTCGGATCATCCACGCACAATTTAGCCGGCTCCACACTTATGCGTGAATTGATCACACACACAATGAATTGGTTTTCCATGACCACAGTCTGAAGAATGCCTTCAATGGCAGTTTTGAGTCTATAAACTGAGAGGATATGGGAAGGCACAACACAAAATATCCATTCAGTACAAAACATGCATTCAATAATATTTATTCTTATTAGTAATGTGTCCCTACAAATTTCAATTATCATATTTCAATATTCATTAGTATTTATTCTAATTTTTAAACAATATTGTATGGAAATTTTTGAACATACAAAAATTGTACATAATAATTGAAAAAATGTCAAATGTCCTCAGATTGCATTAGTATTTATTCTTATTTTTATATATTATATTTCACATTTTTCATAGTTGTTGCTTACCATAAGTGGTAAGTTATATAAGCGATTTTAAACAAGTATGGTTAAAGAGAATCTAAAAAAAATTAAAACATCATGGAAAATACAAGCATCCACGATTACCATCAATTTTATATTTCTCAGTGCAATTAAGAACCTTGGCAGCACTGGACTGCTCTAAAAAGTAAACAAAACCATATCGTTTCTCTTTCACCCCTGACTTTTCCAGAGGCAAAACCACCTTAGTGATCTTTCTATGACGTTCAAATAATTTTTTTAATTGATCTTGGGTAATGTGTTTGGGTAAGTTTTCCACATACACCGACTTAACCTAAGAAGCAACTGAAGAATATGAATTTCTAGGATCGGCCCATCTCACAGTATTAGAATTATTTCCAAGCTTGAATAGTGGATTTGACTATTTTTTCCTCGAATATTCAGCACATGCATGGTTGTAGTACTCAATAAAAGCAAAACCACGACTACGACTAGATTTTTGCAAATCCTTCAACACATGAACATCATTCACTCCTGCGCCAACCTTTATTACATACTTCCTCACATCTTCACCTGTCCAGTTTCTCTAATAATTACCAATGAATAATTGATGCTTTGATCGAGATATTGAACATTTTATCTTTTTACCCTTAAATTTAGTGTTATTCAGCTTTTTTATTGCCTTAGAAGCTAAACTATTGGCTCTGATAGTTACAAAAGCAAAACCCTTTCTCTTTCTTGAATTTCTTCCATCAATTTCTCTAACTTTAGTTACTTCACCTACAGTTCCACAAAAACCCCTTAAATCCTCTTCAATTGTATCAGGAGAAAAAACACAAATATGTGCCTCTGATCCATGAGGAAGGAGTGCTAGAAGTTCTGCATGATCCTTGCTCACTTCCAGGTTATTATTTCTCTTTTTATCATTTGAAAATCCTCCTAAAGAAATCATGGAACAGGGCATACTTTCTGGAGGTATGCACCCTTATAACAATTGAAAAAATCTCAGATGTCCTACATAATTTGTTTTTCTCAGTTTGCATTGGTATTTATTATAATTTTTACACATTATATTTCTAATTTTTCATTTGTTATGTACAGATATTGATGAATGTGTCAGAAGATCTTGAAGTTGAAGATTCAGTGCAAAGGTGCAATGTGATTATCCTTTATGTTTTCTATTATTTTAACTGTTTTCATATTTAATCCACTTCTATTACAAAATTCTATACCACTGATTTATGATTTCAATATATTCAATATAATCAATATTAATGCAACGTTTCGATCCTGCATACAGGGTGACAGGGTAGAGTAACACTAGATTTTGGAAAAATACACCATCATGAAAGACTGAAGTAAGGGCATATTTTCAAGCAGCGGGTCATTTTATTTTGTTTCAGTTAATAGTTTCTTTTACTTGTACTAAATATGACTTATGATTCAATTTTTAGAGCACTGGATCATGTACTATGCTGGAGAAAGTGCATATTTTATATTCCTTAGTTTGGTTTTGGATATGATTTATATACCTATTTCGTTGTATACACCATGTACCCATTTATATCTACGATCCTATGTCTTTTTTTCTTCATATCATTTTTTCAAATTACATTATTTAGGTGTTGTACATACGTCTATGGAACATGCATGATTTTTTTGTCAAATAACTGTTAATTTTACATTTCCTGTTTTCTACCTCTTATTTTTACATTTCCTGTTTTTGCATACTGTGCAATCCCATAGTAGTCCATTTTATCGCAACACCATGTTTGAATGGTAATTGTATGTTATACAATGCAAAGATGAAATAGGTCACAAGTTATTGCAATGCGATGTTCGGTATAATGTACAATATCAGAATAGTCAATTTTACTGCAACACCATGTTTGAATGGTAATAGTTTGTTATATTGTGCAATGATGAAATAGGTCGCAAGTTATTGCAATGTTATGTTCGGTATACTGTGCAATTCCATAACAGTCAATTTAATGAGTACTACAATATTCTGTTTCATTGGTAGATTGGATTTTTTGATTTAAACATTCATTACTATTTTTAATTTACATAATTTTTATTGCACCTGCAGATTGCATTGGTTGGACGATTCTGAAGTTGAAGACTTATTTGCAACAACACTTTGTTCCTAGGTGACTCTACAACTTCATTTAATTGAAAAACATCTACAAACATCAACATCATAAAATTTGGTGCAATTAAACATAGGGTTTTGTCATTATGTATTCAAATTAATCATATGCCCACTTCACATTTTTTATTATTACAACCACTCCTATATTTTATTTCTCTTTCACTTCAAATTACACTACATGCATTGCTTTTTCTATGGAGCGTGTTCGCACTGCTGGTTGGTTGAAGCCTGTGATGGCGTGTAGTGAAGCGGAACACACATTACTTGAATGCAGTTGAAATTGTTTCGCAATCTCCCTCTAAAATTAGAAATTCCTTTCTTTTTTCAAGTATTTTAATGGTGTGTCCATATTTTATCCACTCCTATTCCATTTTTATGGACAAATACTTTGTGATTAAAAAATATTCAACATTACTATTTTTTAGTAACTTTTACAAATATCATTTTATTATTAAATAAAAATCATTAATCTAATATGCCGTGGGTACACCGAAGAGTACTAGTTATATTATATTACTTGGTCATCCTAAAGATAACATCCAAGTAGCAATCATAATATCCGAAAATCATTTATTGATTAAACTACAATCACATTTATTTAATTATTTTTTACATTTGACAAATTTCTCCACGTCCGGCGGTCGTCGGAGCTCTGAATCGGCGCCGCGACGCTTCTGCTTCTCAGGCACATGTCCTTCCCGGGGTCTCCAAATTCACACGGCTCCTCCTCGTCGATCCTCCCGATCACCGGCTTACAGCTGCGGGCAGCCGGCGCCCGCCGTAAAGACCTCCTCATCCCCGCCGGCTCCGGCTCCGGCTCCGGCTCCGGCGGCTCACCGATCTCCGCCAGCCCCAGCATGAGCCGCCTGGTGGAGGCAGACTTTACGAGGTTCCCTCCATCCGTCTCGTCGTTGTGGCAGACTGAGAAGGCGGCGCCGCCGCCGCCGCCAAGCCGGGCGGCCCATTCGTAGACGATGCGGACGTACAGTCCCCGGACCTTTGCCAGCTGCCTCGCCGGAGCTTTGAGCCACCGGCGCATCCCGCTCCGCCGGGCCATTGCAGTGGGATTCCGAGCAGCTCTGGCGGAGGAGCTTGATTCCGGCAAGCTCCGGATCCAAAAGCGTATTTATAAGCATGACAACGGTGGGGAAATGGACGTGATCAACGCCGTGAGTCGTACGTCCCAAAGACGAAAGCCCGGTCCACATTTCTGACGCCGTCCTCGAGATTTAATCCATATATTTTTTTATATTTGTTTTATGTATTTATTCATAAATCCATCTTTTTTACATATTTACCGTATATCCAGCTCAGAGGTCAAAAAAATATAGTAACCGTGAATTTATGTGGATTAGGATTTTGAATGCAAAATTTCTGACCCTATTTGATCCGATCCGCAAAACCCGCAACCCACATAACTAGGTCCAATTATACGTAGTATTCCAAAAAATTATTTTTGAAAACTAAGATTAAATAATTTAATATAATAAATTAACATGAGTATGGAAAAAAATATCTCAAGTTTAATACAACTATACATATCAAAAAAATGTCATCTTATGTTGTGTTTTGAACTTAACAGTCAGGTTGGACGTGAGATGGATGATGTGTGTGTTTATTTGGAGCGTGACACCAGATTAATAAATAGGATTGATGTATTAAAAACTTGATGTAATAATTATGAGAACTAATGTACAAGACTACCATTTTTTTTCTAATGCAACGCTTTACTCATATTTTGATTTGTGTATTTTGATTTTATTATTATAATATTTTATATATTAATATTTTTTATATTTTTTATAGCGTTTTAAAATATAAAATAATGTCTAGAGATTTAATTTTAAAATAGAATATATGTTAACATAAGTTTTTTATTTTTATAATTTTTGATAACATCGTGCAATTAAAAATATATAACGTCCATTGTTTCATTTTAACAAAATATATATATATTACTACGAGTTTTTAGAAGTAACTTAGAAAAAATTAGAAACAATAACAATAAATATATAATAATATTATGTATTAATATATTTGCATTGAAAAATCTAAACATATATTTATTTTAAAATTTTGATAATCAAGCCTCCAATACAAATTTTTAATGCAAATTTTTACTACAGATTTACACTGATAAAATTAAAATTCCAGTGCATATAAAATATAATTTGATAATTTATATTAGACAATCAAATGCAAATTTTAACTACAATTTTCCAATGAAAATTTCTGCTAAGAGTTTCCTGTGTAAATTTTCAATGTATATTTCTAATGAAATTTTATATTTTTTATTTATGTATCAATGTATTTTTGTTGTATTTTTAAGTAGACGTTTCTAGTGGAAATTTACGGTAAAAGTTTCTAATGAAAAATTTTAATGTAAATTTCTAGTAAAAATTTACATTTTTCATTTATATTTTAATGTATCTACATTATAATTTTTAATGAAAATTTGAACTGCGTATTTTTTATGGAAATTTGCATTAAGAATCTCCAGTGTCAGTTTGCACTAGAAAATTCCATAAGAAATCTACGATTCAAATTTTCAGTGCAAAATTACATTATTTATGTGTTAGTATATTTGAACTAAAAATTTGAGCGTCCATTTATTTTAGAATTTTGTTACTCAAATTTTTATTATAATTATAATAAAAAACAAATCGATATTTGTATTGAAAATTTGCACTGAAAATTTAAGTGGAAATTTGAACTAAACTTTTCTAGTGGAAATTTGTACTAAAAGTTTTCATGCAAATTTTCAATGAAAATTTCCAATTAAAAATTTCATTTTTTATATATGTATTAATATATTTGTATTTTAGTTTTAATTGTTGAAAATTTAATTTTTTTGTTTATGTTTTAATATACCTACATTGTTATTTTAAGTGAAAATTTGAACCGCAAATTTACAGTGAAAATTTGCACTGCAAATTTCTAGCAAAAGATGAAAGACACAAGGGTATTGTTGTCCATAAACTGGTTTGGACGGTCAGGTTAAATGACCCACATGAGATGATATTAATCTCATAAATCATCAAAGATACATTTTTTAATGGATATTATTGTTGTTAGGGTTATTGTTAATTGAAAACTAATTATTTTTACTCAATCTCAAAAAATTCTATTTCTCCGCTCCACTTTATCATGGTTTACCAAGAAAAAAATATTTTTATATATTATTTTCTATAAGCCTGTGAGCCGGCCCATTAATCAGTGGGTCCTGTATGAATATGGTCAAACTTTTATTTTTAAAGCTCACATTCTTTTTGAACTGGGTCAAACCGCTCAATAAAATTTACAGCCCACATGATCTGGCCCGTGGGCCGACCCGCTCCGCCCCATGAACACCTCTACATCCCGCGCACACCACATCTAATGGAATTTTGATCAAATAAATTTTGAATAATATCTATCTAAGAATCGTAAGAATGAGAATATATGGTAGGAAGAAAAGATGAGCATGTTTGAGGAGGTAAAAAGTACAATTAACAAACACAAAATTGTATAGAAACACAATGTGAATGACAGTGAATGCCATATATTGAGAGAGAATAAAAAATATTTCTTATGGTTGTTTTACATGATCTAGTCTGAGTCTTGCCGAGAATCTAGTAGCAAACATCGTATACCTAATCAGTTAATTTGTATGTGTATTGCATATCACATGAAATTAGTATTTCATATTAGAGATTTAGTATTTGTATATTTAAAATTTAAAATTTAAATTTTATCAACTGTATGATGTTCAGTATATGCATAATTCATATTGTAGTGCATGAATACATAAACTCTATAACATGAGCATGTACTTACAATCTGTTGGGATGAGGTAAAAATAATTTTTATAACTATGAGAGAGAAAAGGTCATGTAAATTCTATAAAGAAACACATTTTAACTAAATAATAACTACCTAGCTCACAGTGTTTGATTGTAGACTGGTTTTTTCACTTGTTCAACTGCCAAACGCATTGTTGGTGCTACTTTTCTTTGAGACCCATGGTTTCATACATGTTTTTTCTAACAATTTACAAATTCATTGGAATAGGATTGCAAAAATAAAATGTATTGTTTAGAAAACCATTCTGGTGAAAGGAAACTAAAAAAACATAGTAATAAGAACAGTTATTCAACATTTTTAAATATCATTTTTAATGTTTAATCAATTGAGATTTTGGTTTTATTGGACTTTAATTATGAAAATTAGAGAACATTGCTTCAAAAATCTCAAAGGAAACTAAGAAAAGATAAAAGCATTTTGCAAAAAAAAATCAATGGTCTTTGTTATATTAATCTTAAAACATTCATAGTTAATTTTTATTAAATCTACTTTAAGCAGTGGAAAACAAATATATCAATAAGCAATTGTGAAATAATTATATAGTAGTCATGAAATGAAACTGTATGTTACGAATTAATCAAAATTTCTTGCAACAGTTAGCACTTCAGATAAATAGTTTGGAAGATGTTATAGAAAAGAGAAATTTTTAAAAAATGGAAAGAGAAAAAATTGTATATTATAACTGATCTCAAGTCTCATATACTTGTTGTTATGAAATATCAATGGAGTCGAATATACAATCACAAGTGACATTGATGCCAGACTAATAAGTTTGGATGATGATAGCGTTGACATGAAATTAAAGATCATGAATATAAAAATATACGAACATTTATTAAATAGTTTATAAATATAAGCTATATGTATAGTAGAATTGAATCTAAATAATATGAATAATCAAGTATACGTGTCACGACCCGTCCTCCGGGGCCCTGTCGTGACTACCCCAAGCCCGCCTTCCATGGGCCATGGGCTGGTGACTAGCACCGAAAGACGTATTCCCTAAAACCGGGAAGACATTGCCTTTATATACTGTAAACACACACAACCAAGCACACAACAAGATACAAACACAAGTAAACTGAATAGTAAGTAGAGTGAGTACAGTAAATAAAAGGGGCCAGAATACAAGCCCAACTAGAAAGTACAAGAAACTGAAAAGTACAAGTAAACTGGAACAACTCCTGTGAACACCCGCCAAGGATCCTACCTGAAGGGTAGGTACAGCTCTAGAACGGTCGTCTCTGCGGTACGCCTCATCTAGGTCCACCTCCAAGCTACCTCCAGTTCCGGTACTCTCGTCCTCAGTCAACGCTGTTTGTCGTTTGCACCAAACACAACAGGGTGCGTGCATAGCCCGTGCATGGGTGAGTATAACGATACTCAGCAGGGACCCCGAGTGTAACGCCCCGACCCCAGTTACCCAGAGTAAGTGCATTATTACATAACATTGTCATGATCACAAGAAAGATCAAGTCTCAAAAGACCGATTAGTTTAGTAGCCTTGGAATAACTAGATACATTTATAAAGTTTACATTACATCATAAAGTGAAAACTACAACAATATAGTCTCCATAGTCCACACACTTATCCCCTCATACTATCCCTGTAGGTCATTCATAAATTACTTCTTCACATCCTGGGAAAAATAAAACATAGAAAAGGGGTGAGCTCAAATTCCCAGTAAGGATAACAATATAGCGGAAACTTTCATAAATAAGAATAAACATTTAAGGCAATGTATAACTAAAACAAAAGCCTTTTAAACTTGAAATTCAACGTAGTATGGAAAAAATAAAATGAAATAATTCCATTTACTTATTCACATGGATATTCTACTAATCGAATATTCACATGCAATATCAATAACCACTTTCATAATGATGGAATGCATAATGCCAGACTATCATAACCACATAGCCAAGGCCTCGTGCCAAGACTACAAATAAGATTTTTCCAAGGCCTTGTGCCAAGACACTAGTTTGTCTCATGAGACCTACCGATGCATCGAGGAGCTATAGCGGGTTCCACCCGTCACTTACTAAGTCCAATGCATTCCTCATATGAAAAGTTTATAACATAAACATTCGTATTAAAACTAGCATACGAAATGTTAATACTTTAACCACAAACCATGAATGGTATAAAAATAGCACATCCACAGTCAAACATAACTCATTCGATACAATATAGAAGATTGTATTGTATCATATTAACCTCAATCGATAATAATGAAGTATATTGACAAAGATGAAAATAATCATCAAAACTATTTGAGAGAAATATCCCCCTTTTTCTTGAAAACATTTAAAAGTCACACTATTTGTCAAGAATCCATTTAAAATAGATTTTAGAATCAAAATGTCCCATACCACTTTGAAACTTTTAAAAGTAATTTTGATTTTAAAACTTTAATGTCCATATAAATAAATCCTTAAAACCATTTTTAAAATATGGACATTAATGAGAAAGATTTAGAATAATCAATCATTAAAACACTTAAAAATTTATTTTAGTTAGAGTTTCTAACCAAAAGAGAGACACTTGATTACAAATAATTGAGGTAATCAAAACTTTATAATATCATGAGAATAAAGAGATTCATGATATACTATGTCAAAGTACATTATATACACCATATAAAAGTGATTTGGGGTATAACAACAAAGAAGTCTCAATGGAATGTAAATTGAGATGAATTATCTTATAAAGACCATATCCTTAGGTTACGGATAAATAAACGACATAATTATATGTGACAAATATAAATACACTCAATATGATTGGATATTTAGTGTAAATCAATCAGATGACATTCACACATATTCTTGTAAAAACAACACCAATGAATTGGATATTTAACTCAACAAATGGAGATTGAGTTAAAATTACTCTTATCAAGTTCATACCGATGAATTGGGAATTTATCAATGGAATGATTATGTGTATAAAAAGTATATCCACAAAAAGGGGAGTGGAAATTATGACATAATCAAATGAATAGTGATTCCACACATAATCTTGGGGTAAAATAATCAATGAAGTATGCGTAAAGTCGAATGAGTGGAAATTGAAATTTCAAATTCCCTTTATTGATTTGGTAACATACAAAACATACACCCATGAAAGAAGGATCGTAAAATGATGATGTAAATATACATGAATTAAATTATATTACACAATGAATACAAACATGGGCAGTACACACACCACATGTAATAAATAAGTGGTGAACAATGGAATTCTCACGGAATTAAAAGTGAGATAAGAAACCCCTTACTCTATACTTTTTCTTTGGTCGAGGCTAGGTTAACCTCCTTTATAATGGTGAAATAATTTTTATTTAATTATACAAGAATCATATGCATTAATATGATATCATATATGATCTTTTAACATTGATTTGTTAATAATATCTTAGAATTATCGTTGTTTCGGGTGTTAACGAGTTCATTTTACTTTATATTCTTTGTTATTTGAGTCATATTTGTTACTAATGGGATGTATATTATTCATATCCAGAATGATGTCAAATATTTAAACATTATTTTTAATCATTAAATGAGAATTAGTCTTGAATGGATACGATGGAGAATGAATCTCATCGCGTTCGTGGAGACGGTAGTCCGTACGTACGCACGATCGACAATATCATTATTTTGATATTAAAATAATATTTAATTTGATTGTATATCATATATACAGAATCATTATCATGTTATATTTATTATTTACATGAATTACACATCATTATTATATCAATCCAAATAATAATGTTTTGAATAACAATTACACTACGACGTGGAGACGGTAAGCCGTACGTACGCACGTATGGTGACATGTCATTCAAAGGATGGATAGAATACTGAAATATGGTTATACCATGTTTATAATAACATCAAAGTATATATAATATACTGGATTTATTATTTTATAATGGTAATAACAAAGAAAGAAGAAGTGGAAGAAGAGAGGAATTTGAAAAAAGGTGGTGAAATCATTACCTCTTCCTCGGGTTCTTCCTTTTGATTTGATCAAAAGGGCTCCTTAGGGTGGATTTATGACTAAAGGAAGGCCTCTAGGATGAAGTGAGGGAAGTTGAGAGAGTATTTGGGTAGGGGTTGGCTGAACCAAAAGGCTTTGAAGGTGTGAATTAATGAGAAGGGGGAGTGCCCTTTTATAAGAGGGGTGAGGGGCACCTTTGGAAAGGCTAGAAATATTATTTTATAATAAATCCATATTCGGTTTATAATGGCTACAAAGTGGATTATTTAAAGGTTAAGGTGGGGATAGGTATAAAACCACTCAAAAAATAGGATTTAGATAGGTTTGTGTTACTATATTAACCTTATCTTTAAGTATTAACTCTTAGTTAATTAGTTTCACTTTTACAACATCTCTTTGTATTTTTATATTATATGGTTAATAAACTTACTATATACATCCAAGCAACCCCCAAGTGGTACATTAATGATACACCTATTATTATATAAGTCTCTTGGCCGAACCATATATTTTTAGGAATTTAATATCAATTAATAATATAATATTTGTTTTAAAAACTCTTTTATATCAATTTTGACACTATTTGGAAAATTGATTTTTGTGAAAATCATAACAGAATGATTACTTCGAACAAAGTAAATTAAATCATTCCTAACATGTCATATTAACCTATAAAATTAGTGTAATTCATAAAAAGTCTCAAATTATTTTTATTTGGGTATTTATAATATCAATTATTTTAATTTTTCACTTTTATGGTAATTACTGCATCATCATTGGGTCATAAATAAATTAAATTATTTACTGTCTAAAAATTATAAATAAAATACCTTTATGTAGGAAATATTTTGAGCTTTCTAATGAATATTTATAGTCAAAAATCCAACATAAGAATGAAATCATACTTTACCCATAAAATATATGGAAAGGAAACATGAGTTCATATATACATAAGAATGAAATCATACTTTACCCATAAAACATAGGCACTTTAACATACCTCATCAAATCATGAATAAATCATAGAAATCATAAGACATAGAAGGTAACTTGAGGCATTCATAACATTCTTACGTAGGGAGTAACCCTCTTGGTTACGTTTGGAATACCCATCATAGTATATTCCCTAAATCTCTTCGGAGAAACCTTAACGTTTCACTCCTTCGCGTTACCCAATGCATTGGAGAGCTATATCGGGCTCACCCGCCCTTAGTTTATCACGGAACCACCCGTCTTCATAATAATGCCCAAGAACCTCAACATAATCGTATCACATAAAACATGCATAAAGGAAACATAACATTTCCACCTTTCAATCAGAAGATATCAATACAACACATTGATATAAAAACATTATGAAAACCATTTTCAATACCAAAATAAAAGAAAATCAAAACATGGTATTTATTTTTCTTTTAAAAAGAAGGTATGGCTTGTAGAGGAAGCCGAAACTCAAATAACGGTCACGGCAGCGGAAAAGTCGTTGTCGCCGCATACGTACGACAAAAACATTCCCTTTTGTCATTTAGTAAAACTCTTCGTATAAAAAATATTCCTTTTGGATAAACGTAAAAGTCAAAGGGGTTTATACACCGTATAAAAGAAGGTTGTGTATAAAACAAAATATGCCTCAATGAAAGGAGATTGAGACGAAGTCCCATACAAAGACGGTATCCTTGGTTTAAGGATAAATCTGTTACATAACTATGTGTGACAAACGAATACATGAAATATAAGTGGGTATTAAGTGTAAAACAATGAGGACATTCACACATAATCATAGAATGACATATTCAAGGTGTACAAGTTTATCCCAAAGAATCGAAATTGGGTTAAGAAGTTCCCTTGCAATAATTAGACAGCCTAACGGAGTCACTTCAAAATTTAGAAAAAGAGTTGACGAGAGATAAAAAGGGCATCTCATCACTTGGAAATAAAATTTACATCAATAATAACATATCCCAACATAATAGCATGTGAATTAAAAGACATAACAAAAGAAGTCTTTTAAAAAGAGGAGGGTGAAAGGTCCCCTTACCGAGTTGGGTAACTTTCGAAACGTACACCCCATGGAAGAAGGGTCATACAATGAAGATGTGAATACCCATAAATGAAATTATACTACACAAAGTGTATAATAATGGGCAGTACATACACCACTCAAAGGAAATTGTGGCAAATGTAGCATAAATCTCACGGGAATAAAAGTGAGATGAAAAATCCCTTACGAAAACTCGGCAGCCTAACGGCGCCACATAAAACTTACAAAAATGGATTGATGAGATAAAATAGGGTATCTCATCATATTAACATAAAGTTTATAGAAATAGGAATATAAAAGAACATCCCCTAACATAACAAAGAGGAGCTTAAAAGAAGTGACATAAACGAGAGTACTAAAAAAGAAAGAGAGAGGTTGGATCTCTTACGAAAATTCAGCAGCCTAACGGCGCCACTCAAAACTTCCAAAATAGATTGATGAGAGAGAATAGGGTCTCTCATCACATGAACATAAAAATGACAGTAAGATTAATATAAAAGAACATCCCAATAACAAGAAAGATGAGCTTTAAAAGGAATGACATAAAAGAGTGTATTTAAAAAGAAAGAGAGGAGTAAGATCCCTTACCTCAAGTCCAACTTGTCTTGTTCGTATCTTTATATTCCTGAATAATAAACTTTGGTCAATTAATAATTGCCTAAGTACCTCCTTTAGAGATTATTATTCAGTTCATATCACATATTATAATGTTATAATAATTGTTTAATAATGTTAGTTCATATCAGACGTTTTTGCCGATGTTTGGTACATGAGTCAAAAATGAACTTGTTTGAAAAAAGATTTCCCATGTAGTTATAAGTAAATAATTTCCAGAATAGTATTAATGATTAAAATATCATATATATCCAGTAAATATTCATTTCATACTATTCCATATCATTTGGAGATAAAAAACGAAAAGCACCGTTCATGGAGACGGTAGGCCGTACATACGCATGAACGCTACTTTCATTTTTTGTCATATTAATGGAATTAAAACAAAATGATATATATATATATATATATGTTATAATTCCGGAATGATATCCATAATTTTGATGTAATATATTACATATATATCCATTATATATATGTACTTATAGTATTACATAACATTTTGAGATAAGAAATGAAATGTACCGTTCATGGAGACGGTAAGCCGTACGTACGCATGAACGCTACTTCCATTTCTATTTCATATTTAATGGAATTAAAACATAATGATACATAATAGTATTTTAATTCCAGTATGGTATCATATATAATATAATTAAATATATCCTTTATACGTACCACATATGGTATTAACGAATCAAATCACTTTGAGGGGGCGGTAGTCCGCACTTCCTTAAATGAAGATATCGCGTTTACCCATAATGGAAACCATAAAGGTATGCCCAAAATGAAAAATACAGAAGCTTAAGGAAATAATAAACACATTATATATTATATATAAATATAGTGTCATCTTAATGGCCACCTTTGAAGGTGTTAAAAGAATGTTTAACAATCATCGTTCCGGGAGGCATAAATTCGCCATCCACGGAAACAGTATGTTCTTTAACCATTAGATGTAGGTGTGTGTAAGTGTAGCTCGAATCATTCTTATAAAAACATCCTAGTATATTGAGGATACTGGAGTTGTTACAAAATAAAAGAATAAAAAGAGTTTAGGGGGTTGGAGAAGCAAAATAAAACAAAAGGACTCAAAAGAAGACATTACTTTAAAATCGGGTAACTCCCCTTAGTTTGAGCTCAAAGGCTTCCTTGGGAAGACTTATTCCCAAAGTGAGGCTTCAAGGAGTAAGATAGGGAAGTGGAGAGACAAAATGGGCAGGGGTTGGCCGAGCCAAAGGCTTTTGGAGTGTGGGTAAGGAGGTAGAGGTGGGGGCCTTTTATAAGAGGAGAGGAGTGGCACTCTTGGAAAGTAAGCAAATTTTACTTTATTTGAAAATGGTATTCGGATTTAAGAGGTCCCACATTGATGTGTTTCGAGGATAAGGTGATAAGGGTTCAAAATACACTCATCCAATTGGTTTTGGACATGTGTAGGTCTTAGATATTACATTATCTTTCCATTTTATTTAAATCGTTAAATAATGAGGTCATCGCTGCATCATCATGATGTCATAAATAATTTAATTTATTTAATGTCTAAAAATTATAAAAAAAATATCCTGATGTAGGAAGTCTTTTTATATTTCCAAAGATTATTTATAGACAAAATTATGATTAGTATAACCCCTTCTAAAAATTGTTTTAGTAAAACAATTTATGTTAGTTTCATTTTCACCTTTATTTTTAAAAAAAGGCATTAAAGTCATTATCTCATCCAAGAGGCTCCATAGGGTCCCCTAAATCGACCCATGGGTTTTCTTGGTCGGCCATGACTCATCCAATAGGGGTAGGACAAGTGTCATGGTGTTTTCACATTTTTATAATATCATTTTTACCTTAAATTACACTAATTACCTCTAATCGCGATTAAAAACTTAATAAGTTACTATTCACCAAAAAATTATTTTTATCCCATTAAACCACATTTTACTTCTTAATTACAACCATGTATGTCGGATTTTTGAAATTCAAAACACAAAGATGGCAAAATTTCATTTAAACAGAAAAATCAGTTTTTATAAGTACCACTTAGTGGTTTCACTATTCATCAAAAATTGAAGTTTTTCAGAAAAATCCCAATAATTCACCCTAAGATATATTTGATATTCCGAATTCAAAAATGAACTCTATTTTACAAAATTCAAAACATATAAGCCACATTAATTAATTTAATAATTAATTCTCGTTGTTAGAGCAAATAGCGTGTTTTTATGAAACAATATGTATCAAAAGATTGACACTAGTTTAAGTCTGATTTCAAAGTGAAATTAATTCCAACGACCACTATTGTATTTAATGGTAAAAATATATTCTAATTTCACTTTAAACCCAATTCAAAAGATAATCTAATCATATAAATAAATTAGATTAAAAAGAGGTTTTGAATTAAAATACAACATTTTACACTATTCATTAAAAAATGAACTTTATCAGAAAGATACCAAAAATTTACACAAAGTAAATTCTGATGTCCCGATTCTTAAGAAGAGTTTTATTTGGTCCAATAGAATGTATAAGAGTGAACAAAACTATATTTAATGACGGTTCACCATCAAAAGGAGATAAGTGAACCTTTAGTGAAAACTAGGGCATATACGCCTAAAATTGAATTCTTTCTGTATTTTAGGCCTTTATCTTTTATTGGATAAATGTAAAAACATTTAAAAACATATATAATCATAATTTAGTTATTTCTATCCATTCCCTCCAATACAACGACTACATGTTAACTACCATTTAAAATAATATTATTTTATTATTAGAGCGCAACGTAAGATTCCCAAGAAACTCGTTGTCGCGTGTTGGGTACGTCATCGAGCATAGCGTCCCCTTTAAAGACATATTAATATTTTATTCACAAATATGGATAAATATGAAAATGTCATATTTTTTATTTACCTGGGGTGTTACATCCTTCCCCCCTTTTGGGAATTACGTCCTCGCAATTTTAAAATTGCGCTTGGAAACATCCTTGAAAGTCCCACATCGGAACAAGAGTCGGTAAAACAATCACTTTAAAAGAATGGGAGAGAAGTACAAATGTCACCTGAGTTAACCCATACTAGGATTCAAAGTATGAAAATATGGATATGGAGGAGAAAACAAAGGGTCATGTTCTGATGGAGAGTGATAGTAAACATGTCTAGGAGAAAGTTAACCATGAGAAAACCACAAACTTGTGATGGGTTAAACGGTATTCGATTCCCCAGTAGGAAAAGTTAATAGACAAAATTTTTGTTTTAAGTTACTTTTTATTGAGGATTTTATTCATAAGGAAACATAATCACTTATCATGTTGACTTTCAACTTTTACTAGATTCCTTAATCAAACTCATATTTTTTTCCAAAAGACGAGTATTTAGGAAGACTTGTTCGCATTAAGAGTACTATAATCAATTTATAGAGAATAACCTAACCCAAAAAAAAGAACTATATACTTCCCATGTCTTTAGACTTAAACCAAAACCAAAACCCAAAAGGTTAGTACAAGATCAGGTAATCCAGAAAAGGATAACACTTTCTAAAAAGAAAATCTATTCTTAATCTCCAAAATTTGTCCAATAAAACCCAAAGTTCAATGAGGACCATCCGATAAAAAATTTGTCCATAAAATTCTTCAAAGTAAACCAATCTAAGATTGAAACCCAAATATTTGAAGGATTTAGTCACATAGTCTTCCAAGTTAAATCGTAACATTTATCTCCAAACAACATCAGTTGCTCCTAAAGTCTTGTATTGAAAAGTAATTAACCTAATCACATATCCTCCATGATAGGTTAATAATTTTCCATAGATAACCCAAAATCAACATACTCTTAATTCATAAAATCATATAACTAAAAAGAATCAGTCAAACTAACCAGGGACTTCACGTAGTCTAGGTAGGCGATAAATACCAGTCGCACTTTGGTTGTGGGTTCGATTCCCGCAGCTTTGTCCGACGCGACGGGTTGTCACACGGTCTGCGTGTTGTCCTTTTTCCAAAACTATATAATTCTTAAATCATTCCCCAAAAAGAGATAAAATCATCAAAAATGATCATAACATATTTTAACCTCAAGTTTATCTCATGCCTTTCATTTTCCAGCATATCATATAATAACCCATAATTACCTCCAAAGTAAGGATCATATAAACTCTAATGGTTACCTTTATAATTATTACCTAAAATTCCACATGGATTGGTCATCTCGTACATGATGCATTAGAGAACTCACCAAGGTTGAAGTGGTTGATCATGACTCCTTGATAGTTGGTTTAGAACAACCATGAGATTCCTCATTGAATCCCCCATCTCATCCAGTCTCTTAATCAGAGAACCACCACAGATTCCTTCAAACCCATTGTCACTTTGGTGCCTGCTAGATCCAGCCATTTACTAAAACCAAAAAGGTCAGTGTGAGTATATCAACATAACCATCATGTACTAATGCGGAAGATAAACACTAAGATATACTTACTCATTCACTTTATCTAAAACTATGACTCTTTCTGAAATCCTAACCATTATGGTAATGTCACTTGTGCTTAGAGAATACCCTAACCTTTAAAGTTATCTAAACCGACCTTTGATACCAACTATAAGGCCCCAGCCTTAAACCTTACTTAATCTTGAGTTATTACAAGATTACACATTGAGGATCTTTTCAGGTTTAGAGTTTTAGAGAATTAGATCATGAAACTTGCATTACATTCCACATTTAAACAAAGTGGTTACATAAAAGATAGTATTCATTCTTCCCACCAACGGAAACATATTGAAAATAAAACATGGATTCTTTCTTGACACATCCTTGACACTATCATCACATCATGTACCTTTCCCTTAACCTGTGAAAAACATTTCAAAAACTTGGGATGAGCATAAAAAGCTCAGTAAGGGTTATAAAATATATGGAAAGGAAACATGAGTTCATATATACATAAGAATGAAATCATACTTTACCCATAAAACATAGGCACTTTAACATACCTCATCAAATCATGAATAAATCATAGAAATCATAAGACATAGAAGGTAACTTGATGCATTCATAACATTCTTACGTAGGGAGTAACCCTCTTGGTTACGTTTGGAATACCCATCACAGTATATTCCCTAAATCTCCTCGGAGAAACCTTAACGTTTCACTCCTTCGCGTTACCCAATGCATTGGAGAGCTATATCGGGCTCACCTGCCCTTAGTTTATCACGGAACCACCCATCTTCATAATAATGTCCAAGAACCTCAACATAATCGTATCACATAAAACATGCATAAAGGAAACATAACATTTCCACCTTTCAATCAGAAGATATCAATACAACACATTGATATAAAAACATTATGAAAACCATTTTCAATACCAAAATAAAAGAAAATTAAAACATGGTATTTATTTTTCTTTTAAAAAGAAGGTATGACTTGTAGAGGAAGCCGAAACTCAAATAACGGTCACGGCGGCGGAGAAGTCGTTGTCGCCGCATACGTACGACAAAAACATTCCCTTTTGTCATTTAGTAAAACTCTTCGTATAAAAAATATTCCTTTTGGATAAATGTAAAAGTCAAAGGGGTTTATACACCGTATAAAAGAAGGTTGTGTATAAAACAAAATATGCCTCAATGAAAGGAGATTGAGACGAAGTCCCATACAAAGATGATATCCTTGGTTTAAGGATAAATCTGTTACATAACTATGTGTGACAAACAAATACACGAAATATAAGTGGGTATTAAGTGTAAAACAATCATAGGACATTCACACATAATCATAGAATGACATATTCAAGGTGTAAAAGTTTATCCCAAAGAATCGAAATTGGGTTAAGAAGTTCCCTTGCAATAATTAGACAGCCTAACGGCGTCACTTCAAAATTTAGAAAAAGAGTTGATGAGAGATAAAAAGGGCATCTCATCACTTGGAAATAAAATTTACATCAATAATAACATATCCCAACATAATAGTATGTGAATTAAAAGACATAACAAAAGAAGTATTTTAAAAAGAGGAGGGTGAAAGGTCCCCTTACCGAGTTGGGTAACTTTTGAAACGTACACCCCATGGAAGAAGGGTCATACAATGAAGATGTGAATACCCATAAATGAAATTATACTACACAAAGTGTATAATAATGGGAAGTACATACACCAATCAAAGGAAATTGTGGCAAATGTAGCATAAATCTCACGGGAATAAAAGTGAGATGAAAAATCCCTTTCGAAAACTCGGCAGCCTAACGGCGCCACATAAAACTTACAAAAATGGATTGATGAGATCAAATAGGGTATCTCATCATATTAACATAAATTTTATAGAAAGAGGAATATAAAAGAACATCCCCTAACATAACAAAGAGGAGCTTAAAAGAAGTGACATAAAGGAGAGTACTAAAAAAGAAAGAGAGAGGTTGGATCTCTTACGAAAATTCGGCAGCCTAACGGCGCCACTCAAAACTTCCAAAATAGATTGATGAGAGAGAATAGGGTCTCTCATCACATGAACATAAAAATTACAGTAAGATTAATATAAAAGAACATCCCAATAACAAGAAAGATGAGATTTAAAAGGAATGACATAAAAGAGTGTACTTAAAAAGAAAGAGAGGAGTAAGATCCCTTACCTCAAGTCCAACTTGTCTTGTTCGTTTCTTTATATTCCTGAATAATAAACTTTGGTCAATTAATAATTGCCTAAGTACCTCCTTTAGAGATTATTATTCAGTTCATATCACATATTATAATGTTATAATAATTGTTTAATAATGTTAGTTCATATCAGACGTTTTTGCCGATGTTTGGTACATGAGTCAAAAATGAACTTGTTTGAAAAAAGATTGCCCATGTAGTTATAAGTAAATAATTTCCAGAATAGTATTATTGATTAAAATATCATATATATCCAGTAAATATTAATTTCATACTATTCCATATCATTTGGAGATAAAAAAAGAAAAGCACCGTTCATGGAGACGGTAGGCCGTACGTATGCATGAACGCTACTTTCATTTTTTGTCATATTAATGGAATTAAAACAAAATGAGATATATATATATATGTTATAATTCCGGAATGATATCCATAATTTTGATGTAATATATTACATATATATCCATTATATATATGTACTTATAGTATTACATAACATTTTTAGATAAGAAATGAAATGTACCGTTCATGGAGACGGTAAGCCGTACGTACGCATGAACGCTACTTCCATTTCTATTTCATATTTAATGGAATTAAAATATAATGATACATAATAGTATTTTAATTCCAGTATGGTATCATATATAATATAATTAAATATATCCTTTATACGTACCACATATGGTATTAACGAATCAAATCACTTTGAGGGGGCGGTAGTCCGCACTTCCTTAAATGAAGATATCACGTTTACCCATAATGGAAACCATAAAGGTATGCCCAAAATGAAAAATACAGAAGCTTAAGGAAATAATAAACATATTATATATCATATATAAATATAGTGTCATCTTAATGTCCTCCTTTGAAGGTGTTAAAAAAATGTTGAACAATCATCGTTTCGGGAGGCAGAAATTCGCCATCCACGGAAACAGTATGTTCTTTAACCATTAGATGTAGGTGTGTGTAAGTGTAGCTCAAATAATTCTTATAAAAACATCCTAGTATATTGAGGATACTGGGTTTGTTACAAAAGAAAAGAATAAAAAGAGTTTAGGGGGTTGGAGAAGCAAAATAAAACAAAAGGACTCAAAAGAAGACATTACCTTAAAATCGGGTAACTCCCCTTGGTTTGAGCTCAAAGGCTTCCTTGGGAAGACTTCTTCCCAAAGTGAGGATTCAAGGAGTAAGAGAGGGAAGTGGAGAGACAAAATGGGCAGGGTTTGGCCGAGCCAAAGGCTTTTGGAGTGTGGGTAAGGAGGTATAGGTGGGGGCCTTTTATAAGAGGAGAGGAGGGGCACTCTTGGAAAGTAAGCAAATTTTACTTTATTTGAAAATGGTATTCGGATTTAAGAGGTCCCACATTGATGTGTTTCGAGGATAAGGTGATAAGGGTTCGAAATCCACTCATCCAATAGGTTTTGGACATGTGTAGGTCTTAGATATTACATTATCTTTCCATTTTATTTAAATCGTTAAATAATGAGGTCATCACTGCATCATTATGATGTCATAAATAATTTAATTGATTTAATGTCTAAAAATTATAAAAAAAATATCATGATGTAGGAAATATTTTTATATTTTCAAAGAGTATTTATAGACAAAATTATGATTAGTATAACCCCTTCTAAAAATTGTTTTAGTAAAACAATTTATGTTAGTGTCATTTTCACCTTTATTTTAAAAAAAGGCATTAAAGTCATTATCTCATCCAAGAGGCTCCATATGGTCCCCTGAATCGACCCATGGGTTGTCTTGGTCGGCCATGACTCATCCAATAGGGGTAGGACAAGTTTCATGGTGTTTTCACATTTTTATAATATCATTTTTACCTTAAATTACACTAATTACCTCTAATCGCGATTAAAAACTTAATAAGTTACTATTCACCAAAAAATTATTTTTATCCCATTAAACCACATTTTATTTCTTAATAACAACCATGTATGTCGGATTTTTGAAATTCAAAACACAAAGATGGCAAAATTTCATTTAAACAGAAAAATCAGTTTTTATAAGTACCACTTAGTGGTTTCACTATTCATCAAAAATTGATGTTTTTCAGAAAAATCCCAAAAATTTACCCTAAGCTACATTTGATATTCCGAATTCAAAAATGAAGTCTATTTTACAAAATTCAAAACATATATTCCACATTAATTAATTTAATAATTAATTCCCGTTGTCAGAGCAAATAGCGTGTTTTTATGATACAATATGTATCAAAAGATTGACACTAGTTTAAGTCTAATTTCAAAGTGAAATTAATTCCAACGACCACTATTGGATTTAATGGTAAAAATATATTCTAATTTCACTTTAAACCCAATTCAAAAGATAATCGAATCATATAAATAAATTAGATTAAAAAGAGGTTTTGAATTAAAATACAACATTTTACACTATTCATTAAAAAATGAACTTTATCAGAAAGATTCCAAAAATTTACACAAAGTAAATTCTGATGTCCCGATTCTTAAGAAGAGTTTTATTTGGTCCAATAGAATGTATAAGAGTGAACAAAACTATATTTAATGACGGTTCGCCATCAAAAGGAGATAAGTGAACCTTTAGTGAAAACCAGGGCATATACGCCTAAAATTGAATTCTTTCCGTATTTTATGCCTTTATATTTTATTGGATAAATGTAAAAACATTTAAAAACATATATAATCATAATTTAGTTATTTCTATCCATTCCCTCCAATACAATGGCTACATGTTAACTACCATTTAAAATAATATTATTTTATTATTAGAGTGCAACGTAAGATTCCCAAGAAACTCGTTGTCGCGTGTTGGGTACGCCATCGAGCATAGCATACCCTTTAAAGACATATTAATATTTTATTCACAAATATGGATAAATATGAAAATGTCATATTCTTTATTTACCTGGGGTGTTACAATCTGGCCCGTGGGCCGACCTGCTCCGCCCCATGAACACCTCTACATCCCGCGCACACCATATCTAATGGAATTTTGATCAAATAAATTTTGAATAATATCTATATAAGAATTGTAAGGATGGGAATAAAAGGTAGGAAGAAAATATGAGCATGTTTGAGGAGGTAAAAAGTACAATTAACACACACAAAAATGTATAGAAACACAATGTGAATGACGGTGAATGCCATATATTGAGAGAGAATAAAAAACATTTCTTATGGTTGTTTTACATGATCTAGTCTGAGCCTTGCCGAGAATCTAGTGGCAAACATAGTATACCTAATCAGTTAATTTGTATGTGTATTGCATATCACATGAAATGAGTATTTCATATTAGAGATTCAGTATTTGTATATTTAAAATTTAAAATTTAAATTTTATCAACTGTATGATGTTCAGTATATGCATAATTCATTTTGTAGTGCATGAATACAGAAACTCTGTAACATGAGCATGTGCTTACAATCTATTGGGATGAGGTAAAAATAAATTTTATAATTATGAGAGAGAAAAGGTCATGTAAATTCTATAAAGAAACAAATATTAACTAAACAATAACTACCTAGCTCACAGTGATCGGTCGTAGACTGGTTTTTTCACTTGTTCAACCGCCAAACGCATTGTTGCCGCTACTTTTCTTTGAGATCCATGGTTTCATACCCGTTTTTTCTAACAATTTACAAATTCCTTGGAATAGGATTGCAAAAATAAAATGTATTGTTTAGAAAACCATTCTGGTGAAAGGAATCTAAAAAAAAACACAGTAATAAGAACCGTTATTCAACATTTTTAAATATCATTTTTTAATGTTTAATCAATTGAGATTTTGGTTTTATTGGACTTTAATAATGAAAATTAGAGAACATTACTTCAAAAATCTCAAAGGAAACTAAGAAAAGATAAAAGCATTTTGCAAAAAAAAAAAATCAATGGTCTTTGTTATATTAATCTTAAAACAGTCATAGTTAATTTTTATTAAATATACTTTAAGCAGTGGAAAACCAATATATCAATAAGAAATTGTGAAATAATTATATAGTAGTCATGAAATGAAATGGTATGTTACGAATTAACCAAAATTGCTTGCAGCAATTAGCACTTCAGATAAATAGTTTGGAAGATGTTAAAGAAAAGAGAAATTTTTAAAAAATGGAAAGAGAAAAAATTTTATATTATTAGTTTTTTATAAGAATTGAAATTTACATGAAGATAGTAATTACCTCTAAACATCTACTGATCTCAAGTCTCATATACTTGTTGTTACGAATTATCAATGGAGTCGAATATACAATCACAAGTGACATTGATGCCATACTAATAAGTTAGGATGATGATAGCGTTGACATGAAATTAAAGATCATGAATATAAAAATATATGAACATTTATTAAATAGTTTATAAATATAAGCTATTTGTATAGTAGAATTGAATCTAAATAATATGAATAATCAAGTATACAAACAATCATTATGCATAATGTTTACATGTAGTTTGTACAGAATAAATCACCTGTGTTTGAATGTCTCAACAAATTGAATGCTAGGATTAAACATCATTTTTTCCTTATAAAATCTTATAGTAACAATTACAGAATCCAGAAAACATAATTTGAAAAAGATCCAATTGAATAAATAATAATGTTTTTTATATTAGTGATAATAAATGGAATGTTGACATTGACAATAACTTACTACTAAGTCATTTTGCATGAACCATTTGCATCACTAAAGCAGTGTTTAACTATGAGTTGATAGAGAACATTTTTTCAAAAAAAGCATCCTAGAGTATGCAATTTATAGTTACGCCTATGATAAAGTTTTAGTTGTTTTATCCCTAGTAACAAACAAATAACAAACTTGTTCATACAAACAATCATCAAATATGATCAAATATGAGCATGATCATAGAATAACGAACAATTATGATCTTGTATAATAATTATTGTTAACAAAAAAATATTTTATATAACAATAAACAAACATAAACATATATATTTAAGTGAAATCTATTAGTTTGATAATAAATAAGGAGCTGTGTGAAAAAATATGCATAAATATGAACTTGTTTTAAAAAAATATGAACTTGTATGAACAAGATGGATAAAAGATAACAAAAAAGGGTAAAAAATATGAATAATGTGAAAAAATTATGAAATTTTATATTGAAGTGGAATCAATTAAAAAAATATGAACAACTACTCCACTAAACATAAAAAAAAGTACTTTTATATACAAAAAAATATGTACATATATGAAAAAAAATGAAAAAATTGGACAAAAATATGAACCTAAAAATAGAATATGAATCTTTAAAAGAATAACCAACTCACCATTGCAAAAACATCAAAACGACCTCCACCATGGGATACAACATGGGTGTTTTGAAGCCTATAGAGATAAGAATTCATTCTATAACTGAGCACCCCTACAAAACATCAGAAAAACCCTCCAGGACTTCCTAAAACCAATCCAAATCCTCTCATAATAAAAAAACACATAATAAAATAGTGAAATACATTAAACCGGGGGTGTTATATCCTCACTCACATGTTGGAAATATGTTTAATACCAACTCCTCAAATTCATATTTTAACTTTAATTCTGAAATATCTACCATCTTAAAACAATATAAAACACACTGAATGTAAATAGAATATTAATATATATCATGGAAGAAAAAAATCATATCATATATGAATAGAATTTAGTTTAGAGGTATTGTATTGGTAGAAAGAAACATGAATTAGAAATTTGTAAACATACCTAAATATTATACTTCTCGACGAACAAACTAAAGTAAAATTTAACTTTTAAAGTTGATTTTTTCCTTTTCATGTGTTTCTATGCATGTTAAAATCAATGAAAACTGATGTAACAAAGCATCATATATATATCAACATGATCAATTAAATCTACATTATAATGAAAATAAATGTATTTAATTTTTTTTCACAAACGACATTCATGATGAATATGAAATATAAATGTTGGATTGATGGGATTTTAGAGAATGCATTGTGATTTGTGATGAATAAAATGTTTCCAAATAATTTTTACCAATCTCCTTGTGAAACAATTGTTTTTTAAATATATCATGGGTTGAAGATATATTCAATTACCTATAGTGAAAATATAACATAAATTACAGGGAAATGAAAACCTATAAATTTTAAAACATTAAAATGATGAATAATTATTGTCCTTGAATACATAAATACCAATGTAGATGATTCTATATATTCTCAAAATTATACCATGTAGATTTTTGAACATGAATGGAGCCTTCTCTTTAAGAATTTTTTATTCGTGAAGCTTCATATACTAAGCCAGTTGAACACCATAATAAATATGGTGATGTGTTTGATTAAACTATCATATAAATTATAACTAAAGAATCATTTGGTTACAATAGTGTTTTTTCTCAAGAATATATGGGGGTGGTTTATGATACATCTTTTCATGAAGATGAACATTTTGTTCATGCTTTAGAAGATATCCATATTTAGAGGGGAAAAGGGAATTTGGTGAAATGAATTTATTGGATATAAATAAGCTTGTAACATCCTTTCTAAAGGAGATATTTTCACCTATTTAAGATAATAATCAAGAATACGATCCATCGGTTAAGGGTGTAAAAAGAGTAAGAATACATATTTGGATAGAAATAAAGCTCATTTTGACATACCTATCATTTCAAAGATGTATTTGAAAAAAATTATAAGGATCCATTAAAGAATTGAAATCTCATGATGTTTTAGTAGTGAAAAAGGAGTTCCTACTATAGTAGAAGTATATGTGTGATTTTATTCAGAATAAATTCATCAATACATAAAAGCATTAGAGAAAAATGTACTAATTTTAATTATAAAAAATATATTATGTTAATATGATATAAAACAACCTAGATGAGAATATAATAAGAAAAAAATCATAATAGGGAAAAAATAATATCAAAATATAATTTAAATTGGTTTAGTGGAATAGATTTAGCCAAAAGGAATATGAGTTAAAAAAATATAAACATACCTAAATAATATTTTTCCCAATAAATAAACAACTAAAGTGAAATTTAGTTGATTATGTTGGAAGATGTTAATGTCGATGACAACAGTTCATGAGCCTCAATGGTTAACAATGGATGATTGATGCAGATGATGGAAACTGAGAGTTGATTATCTGAGGATAGAAGAGAAATTATATTATGAAGGAGATCCATAAGCAAGTAGTGATGGATTGTAGGAGTTTATGATTTCTACAAGAGGGGGGGGGGGGTGAATTGTAGTTTAAAAATTTAAACTAAGACAAAACAAAAAACCTATTAAGCCAAAAAGATAGGACTAAGAATTCCTCTGATGACCAGAGTGTTAAAATCAGATTCATAAATCATCCAATATATCAGAGTTTTTATCGATCTCACTGTCACACTCTGAATTTTTAAAATTTATTTTATTTTATTATTTTCTGGCCCTGTAAAATTTTCACCAGGATTCGGGTTGGAGCCGATTTAAAATTTTGAGTACTTATTTAAAAACGCATGTTTTGGTCTTAACTGCATCTCGTGCACCGTGGTCGAAGCTGCGCGGCCTCGCCTGGGTCGCCGCTTGACCTCGCCCGGTTCACCACATGCCCTGCTCGGTGGTCAACTAATTTAATAAAATGGATTAATAATAAAGCAATAAAATTAATAGTGTGATGAAATAAAAATCAGATAAAATAAGAGTTTTTAAAGATAATAATAATAATGTTATTTAGGGATATTAATATTATTATTATTACTATTATTATCATAATTGATACAACTTTTTATTTTATTTTAGTACCATTAGTTGAGTTTTATCATTATTATTATTATCATCATAATTATTCATATTTTAGTTTATTATTATTATTATGAGTGTTTTGGGTTTTGCGTCACTGGACGCACGGGCAGGCACAGTTTTGAGACCACACGGTTTTCCCGACTTTCAAAATTAGTTAAAAACATAATGGGATAATGAAATAATGATGAAAAATGAAGTAGAAAGAAATGGAAATAAGAAGTTTAATAAACTTTAAGAAATTGTTTTAATGATAATAATAATAATATTATTATTATTTTAGGATGTTATTATTATTATTATTATTATTATCATTGTTATCATAATTGTTATAATTTTTTATTTTATTTTATCGTCATCAATTGAGTTTTATAATTTTATTTATTATTATCATCATTATTCTAATTTTAGTTTACTATTATTATTGGTTTTATTTTAGTTTTATTTTAGTTTTATTATTGTTTTTATTCTTTTTCCCAGTGGTGTTAGGGTTTCCTCTTTTTTTTTGGGCCATACCCCTTCTTCCCTGTAGCCCTACGTGCCACACTCCTCACCCCATGCCCAACCGACCATCTCCCATCCTGCCACCCCAACTTCCCTCACACCGCACGCCAAGCCGTCGCTCGGCTTCCCTGGTCACTTGGCCGCTCTCGCTGTCTTCCCTAAAACCAGCCACCGGACCACCCACACCTTCCCCGACCAGCCCCGTTGTACCGCGCCCCCACGCTTCTCTCTAACCCTCTCCCTCTCCTTCTGTCCGGTGATCCCCGTGCCGCCCCGACTCGCTCTACCAATCCAATCTCTCGACCAGCAGCCCCCGACGACCCCCTCACCATGCCCTGCCTGTTCCTTGAATTCAACCCATCAAACGCACCTCCCTCGGCCAGTCCCTCCTTCTGGTGACCCCCCTTGCCTGGTCACCGCACAACAACCCACCTCTTTCCGGCCAACACGAATCGCACCGTTGCTGTCCGTTCGCTTCGCACTAGACCCTTCTGGACGACCTTCCCCTCACGCCGACACCCTGAACTTCTATCCTGACTGGAGCACCCCACTTCTTCCTCGGACAGCCTCCCGAACCCTTGCAACGACCTTCCGCTCCCTTCGCCGCAAGTGCAGACCACCCGGGTAATCCCTTCCTCCTCTTTGCCAGGGTTTTTGGGTTGCAGTCTGTTTAATTTTGATGCGAAGGGTTTGATATTTTGTTTTTAGGACATACCCACATTGTTTGAGATTGTGCTTGATGTGAAGTGGCCTTTGCGCACTAGTTTTGCAGAGTTGATACACACCGGTAGGTGGTTCCGCATCTAATTATTATTTGATGAATTAATTTGAAAGCTTAATTTTCTTTTATCATATTATTTAATTAATTTGCATAGTGCGAAGTTGGTTTTCTTTGAAATGTGATTTTCATTGGAAATTGTTTAGTAGGTTGTTTATATTATGTGTGTGTTTTCTGCTGAGAACTCTGTAGTTATTTCTAAATTGTGTGGTTAGCTTATTAATTTGTACAAGTGGTGCGAACTGCATTTTTGACACGGCGTCGAGTGCGTTTGGTTGTAAAAGAAGTTTTTTCTTGAGTTTAGTGGGTAACACCAAGTGATTATTTTAAATTGTTTTATAAGCTTTTACTTTTGGTGTATTAAATTATGTGGTTTGTAAAAAATGTGTTTTACATATGGTGCAAGGTTTTCCATCAAACTATTTTTTTGGTACAGGTCACACTTTAAAATTTTATTCGAGTGCGTGTGATGTTGGAATGCATTTGAATGTATAAATCGTTACTTTAGTGTGTGTAAAGCCATGTGACATTCTTTTACTCTTTCTTTATAATTTTTTTATGATTTATTAAATTATGTCACTGGTGAGAAACATGTTAAAAAAATGTTTTGGTGTGCGTCTTATTTAAAAGGGGTACTTATGTGTGTAAGTGGTGGTTTGTTTAATGATAAGTGACTTTAAACTTCACCGATGGTTTAATTGAGCATGTAACCCATGAAGATAAAGTTTTGAAAAGATTTTTGGTGTGCGTATGGTTTTAAAAGAGGGTTTGGGTGTGAAAATAGTGATTTTGCATGTGTAAGTATCCTGTTGGGCTTTTATGTATAAGTGTGATGTGTGACATGAACTTGAAACTTGCTTGAGCACAAAGCAGGAAGCTCAGGTAGCTAGGAGGGTGTACTAGACTAGTGGGCTAGTGTTCCAGAGGTGACTCAACCCGGTTTCACTAGCAAGACTTACAATTGCAACACTAAATAGACATATGCTTTTCTGAGGGTCGTGGTCTTCTAAGCCACATTTTTTTAGGGTCATGGCCATCTAAGCCACATTTTCTGAGGTTCGTGGTTTCTAAGCCACGTTTCACTGAGACATGAAGATCTAGAGACCCAAGCTAGCTAACACCCACAAGGCCTCTCCCATATTTGGTGATCATTGGTAACTTTACGCTCATCAATGTGACACTTTGGTTATTTTAAAAAAGTAAGTGTGTGTTTTAATATAAGTTGTTCCATTTGAAATTGTTTTATTTAGTTTTGTTTTCTTTAAAACTGTTCAAGAATTTATTTATTTTATTTAGTTAATATTGTAAAAGTATTTTTCATTTAATAATTATACATGGAACCTTTTTATAGGGTGACGTTCTTCTGGGAACTTGGCTCACACCCTACATATACCTTTGGGTGTATGTAGACCTTGTTCTCTATGTATTCCAGGTGAAAGCATCGTGCTCAATGATGGTGGTCCGGGTTGTTGATGGTCTTCTCATGAAGGTTGGTGTTTGTAGCTTGTGAATGTCGCACCTCTCTTGTTGCTTGGAGGTTTGAGTTAGAGTTTTAGTTTCTTTCGTTGATGTTACTTTTTGGATATTGGTTTAAGTTTTAAATCTTTAAAATTGATTTTTGTTTAAGGTCTAGTTTGATTGTTTGTTTCAGTTTTAGTTTATTTATCTTTTTAGTTGTTTTGTGTTTACTATTTTGGGTAAATCATTCCCATGTGTTAGTTTTGATACCTGGGCACTTGTTCCAGCCTGTGGGGATCGAGAATGCCCTTCGGGCCATGTCGCGGATCAGGTCGGATGCCGGGTCAGATGGCAACCTGACCTGGTTCGTGAAAAAATGGTATCATAGGGGCAGGTTTTCTCTCTTAGGTCATGTTCTTTTGGGATATAGTCTCGGTAGACCATAGTTAAGGTTATCGGGACTCGACGTCCTGACTATGAGTAAGGTGCCTGACCAGCACACCTCGTGGTGAGACTCGAGTTACCAAAGTAAGTTGAGGTTTGCCAAATTTTTTTGGTCGGTGTGGTTAATCTTGTTTAGGTGAAGTGAAAAGGGAGTAGGTTCAGTGGTCCCAGTGAGCTCACAGGGTCTGGAAATCCATGTGAAGCTGGGGATGCTGTCCTAGAATACCTTATGTGGTGGTGGCGTGATTGGCGTATGGCCACCAACCATATGTCTCAGTCACCCGCTGACACTAGTTTCCTCTTGCATTGTTCATCATCTATTTATTTTGGATTTGTGGAAATATAGTTTTTAAGAAAAATGATTTGTTCTTGGAAAATGTTTTGAAATGAAGCGCTTTAAAAATAAAATGATGTGAAAGGTTTGAAAGTGTGGGTTGAATGTTTGGTTTTTAAAAATGGAAAGGGTCCGATTTTGATTCTTGATGTTCTCATGGGAAACCACATGCATTAGTGTATATGGAAAAATAAATAGTTAATGGCACAAGTGGATGAGTGCCTGGATGGACATGAGGTGGGTGCCAGTGTGGCACAGGAACGTTCTTGTGTGAGGCCCATGGGACACAATTGGTGTTTGCACAACCCACCAACTTTGTTCTCCTTCAAAAGGTTTTGTTAAAGGAAAAATTTGGTGTTTTTAAATAACTAGTGTTTGTGTGGTGTGTCCTTGTGTTTTGGAAATGTCGGATGTGAGGCGTTTCGAGCTGAGGACCCTTTTTGACTGATTTGTGTCTCATTTAGAATTCTAATCTGTAAGTTCGTGTGCAAGCGTGTGGTTAATGGTTTCTTTTGAAAAGTGCTTTGGGGAGCCCTTGCAGCGGTTCTCCCTGCATGTTTAGTGTTCTCTTGTAGTATGTCTTGTCCAATGGACTAGTTTGATTTCTTAACTAGTGCATGCCCCCCATAAAGCGTTAGCATGCAATTGAAGTGTGGCTATGGGTAATTCCCCGTTGGCCAACCTTCCAGTTGATTAATGTGAGGACTCTCCCGTTTTAGTGATAATGCTAAGTTTGTCCCATATCCTTTTTGGTTAAGCAGATCCTCTCATAGCAGGATGACAGACGCGAGAGGAGTTAAAGGGAGCTTTGGTCTCTTTAAGTTGTCTTAGTCATCGGGTATGAAGTTTGACACTGTTGCATCTGAAGGTTTCCCCCTAGAAACGGTGAAAGGAATTCCGGCAGGGAAGGGTGAAGGCGGTTCAGAGTTATCAGTGCTAACTGGTGTCCTGAAAGGCTTGTAGTGATTTTATTGGCTACAAGGGTCATGTTTGGTGGCGTCTTGTAGTGCGAGTTCTCTTTGAAGAGAAAGGGTGGATTTCATAGGATCCTTCTAGAATCCCTATTTTCATAGGAGTGTGTCCTCTGGGGGAGTTCTAAATTTTCTGTTCAAAGGGGAGTGTTTGTCGTGCATCTTTACTTATTAAGTTTCTTGATTAAGGTGAACAAGTGATGCATGTGCATCATCTAAAACCTTATCTTGGTGGGTGTGTCGTGAGTGAGTAGTTGACTGTCGTGGTGTGTTGTGTTTGTTGGTGTTGTCTCAGTTGCGGTGTGGTTGCGTGTGGCACAAAAAAGGAGAAGCTTCATTAAGGAGTCTTCAATACCTGACTGCGAGGCAAGAGATGCTTCAAACATCAGGGCTCCATCCATAGGCCTTAGAGTGAAGCTGACGCGTGGTCAGGAACCCCGAGAGTGTATGCAACCCCAGCTTTATTTCTGTTGTCGGTATTGAAGGTGAAAGAGGTTTAAATTGTTTCCTATGGTTCCCTTCCAAACAGCCCATTTGGGTGGGTGGGGGGTTTCTCGTGGCTATGAGGAGGTGTGATTGTCTTGTTACCTTAAAGTCCCGGGGGGTGGAATCTCACCAAATGTAATTGCTTTTAGTGGTCCTTATGGGGTCTGTTGGGTAAATCGATCACAAAGTTGAATAGTCCTCATTTAGGGATGTGGAGATGTTGTTCTTTCTGTAGTTGTGGTTTTGACGCCCTGGTAGTTGGGCCCCTCCCTCCCCGCCCCTTGGGGTGGGCTGTTTGGTCACTGTCAGAAAATTTTAAAAGATTTATATCTTCTGTCATTTCTAATGGTGGGGAGACCCACGATGGGTCTCACATAATTATCTCTGGAATGAATCGGGTTGACCTTTTATTTAATGGTGGGGAGTCCACCCAGACCCCCCGTGTTGGTTTTCCAATCTCTTTTCAATCGTTAGTAAGTTCCTAATGGCGGGGAGCTCCTCTATGATTTCCCCTATTGGCCTTTTAGTTATGTTCCTAGAGATGATCTGGTGATAGGTTATAAAAGTGATCCTTGGACGTGGTTGGTATTATTTGATTGTTCTAGAAAAACAGCGTGATTCGCGTTTTTTGGTACTTGAGGTGTTCAGTTTGTGAAGTTGTCTCCCGTGGGTGTGAGAGCTCCTTTCCTTGATCAGTCTACTGGTGGTGTTTTAGATCTTTGGGGCGGGCGACACATATCAGAAAGTTTTTTTTCGAGTTTCTTGAAGTTGTCTTTTGAGTCACTTTCTCTGAGAATGATGTGTTTGTCTCTTTTTGCTTGTTGATTGTGTGGATCCTCTTTGAAACTCAAGGGGGTATTAATAGCCGCTTTGGGGTTCAGTCTCGTTGTGGATTTCCGAGGGCGGAAAGCTTTATGGTGGGAAGAATTTTCACACTCTGAATTTTTAAAATTTATTTTATTTTATTATTTTCTGGCCCTGTAAATTTTTCTCCAGGGTTCATGTTGGAGTTAGTTTAAAAATTTGAGTACTTATTTAAAAACACGTGTTTTGGCCTTAACAGCATCCCACGCACCGCAGTCGAAGTCACGCGGCCTCACCTGGGTCGCCGCGCGACCTCACCCGGTTCACCACATGCCCCGCTCAGTGGTCAACTAATTAAATAAAATAGATTAATAATAGAAAAATAAAATTAATAGTGTGATAAAATAAAAATCAGATGAAAGAAGAGTTTTTAAAGATAATAATAATTTTATTCAAAGATATTAATATTAATATTATTACTATTATTATCATAATTGATACAAATTTTTATTTTATTTTAGTACCATCAGTTGAGTTTTATTATTTTTATTATTATCATCATAATTATTCATATTTTAGTTTATTATTATTATTATTATTATTATGAGAATTTTGGATTTTGCACCACTGGACTTACGGGCATGGCACGATTCTGAGACCGTGCGGTTTTCCCGACTTTCAAAATTAGTTAAAAACATAATGGGATAATGAAATAATGATGAACAATGAAGTAGAAATAAAATGGGAATAAGAAGTTTAATAAAATTTAATAAATTGTTTTGATGATAATAATAATAATATTATTATTATTTTAGGATGTTATTATTATTATTATTATCATTGTTATCATAATTGTTATAAATTTTTATTTTATTTTATTATCATCAATTGAGTTTTGTCATTTTATTTATTATTATCATTATTATTCTAATTTTAGTTTACTATTATTATTGGGTTTATTTTAGTTTCATTTTTATTTTATTATTGTTTTTTTTCTTTTTCCTAGTGGTGTTAGGGTTTCCCCTTTTTTTTCGGGTTGCACCCCTCTTCCCCGTAGCCTTGCACGCCTCACTCCTCACCCCATTCCCAGCCGCCCATCTCCCATCCCGCCACCCTGACTTCCCTCACGCCGCACGCCAAGTCGCCGCTCGGCCTCCCCGGTCACCTGGCCGCTCTCACCGTCTTCCCTGAAACCAGCCGCCGGACCACCCACACCTTCCCCGACCAGCCCCGTCGTACCACACCCCCACGCTTTCCTTTGATCCTCTCCCTCTCCTTCTGTCCGGTGATCCCCATGCCACCCTAGCTTGCACTACTAACCCAATCTACCAAGAAGCATCCCCTGACGACCGCCTTGCCGCACCCTGTCTATTCCCTGAATTCAACCCGTCGCCCGCACCTCCCTTGGCCAGTCCCTCCTTTCAACAACCCCCTTTATCTGGTCACCACACAACAACCCCCCTCTTTCCGACCAACACGAACTGCACCTGTGCTGTTTGTTCTCTTCGCACTGGACCCTTCCGGCCGGCCTTCCCCTCGCATCGACACCCTGAACTTCCATCCTGACCGGCACACCCCACTTCTTCCTCGGACAGCCTCCCAAACCCTTGCAACAACCTTCTGCTCCTTTCATCGCAAGTGCGGACCACCCGGGTAATCCCTTACTCCTCTTTGCTAGGGTTTTTGAGTTGTGGTCGGTTTAATTTTGATGCGAAGGGTTTGGTATTTTGTTTTTAGAACATACCCATGTTGTTTAAGCTTGCGCTTGACGTGCAGTGGCCTTTGCGCACTAGTTTTGCAGAGTTGCTACACACCGGCAGGTGGTTCTACGTCTAATTATTAATTGATGAATTAATTTTCATGATTAATTTTATTTTATCATATTATTTAATTAATTTGTGTAGTGTGAAGTTGGTTTTCTTTGAAATTTGATTTGTATTGGAAATTTTTTAGTAGGTTGTTTATATAATGTGTGTGTTTTCTGCTGAGAACTCTGTAGTGATTTCTAAATTGTGCAGTTAGCTTATTAATTTGTACAAGTGGTGTGAACTGTATTTTTGACATGGCATTGGGTGCGTTTGGACATAAAAGAAGTTTTTTCTTAAGTTTAGTGGGTAACACCAAGTGATTATTTTAAATTGTTTTATAACCTTTTACTTTTGGCTTATTAAATTATGTGGTTTGTGAAAATGTGTTTTACATATGGTGCAAGGTTTTCCATAAAAATATTTGTGTGGTGAAGGTCACACTTTAAAATTGTATTCGAGTGTGTGTGATGTCAGAATGCATTTAAATGTATAAATTGTTACTTTAGTGTGTGTAAAGCCATGTGACATTCTTTTACTCTTGCTTTATAATTTTTTTACAATTTATTAAATTATGTCACTGGTGAGAAACATGTTTAAAAAAATGTTTTGGTGTGTGTCTTATTTAAAAAGGGTACTTATGTGTGTAAGTGATGGTTTATTTAATGATAAGTGACTTTAAACTGCACTGATGGTTTAATTGAGTATGTAAACTATGAAGATTAAGTTTTGAAAATATTTTTGGTGTGCGTATGGTTTTAAAAGAGGGTTTGGGTGTGAAAATGGTGATTTTGCATGTGTAAGTACCCTGTTGGGCTTTTATGTATAAGTGTGACGTGTGACATGAACTTGAAACTTGCTTGAGCACAAAGCAAGAAGCCCAGGTAGCTAGGAGGGTGGACTAGACTAGTGGGCTAGTGTTCTGGAGGTGACTCGACCCAGTGTCACTAACAGGACTGACGATTGCAACACTAACTAAACAAATGATTTTTTGAGGGTTGTGGTATTCTAAGCCATGTTTTCTGAGAGTTGTGGCCTTCTAAGCCACCTTTTCTGAGAGTCGTGGTTTCTAAGCCACGTTTCATCGAGACACAAAGATCTAGGGACCCAAGCTAGCTAACACCCATAATTCCTCTCCCATATTTGGTGCTCATTGGTTACTTTATGCTCATCAGTGTGACACCTTGGTTATTTCAAAAAAGTAAGTGTGTGTTTTAATTTAATTTTTTCAATTTGAAACTGTTTTATTTAATTTCGTTTTCTTTAAAACTGTTCAAGCATTTATTTCTTTTATTTAGTTAATATTTTAAATGTATTTTTCATTTAATAATTATGCGTGGAACCTTTATATTGGGTGAAGTCCTACTGGGCTCTTGGCTGACACCCTACATACACCTTTGGGTATATGTAGACCTTATTCTCTATGTATTCCAGGTTGAGGCATCATGCTCAACAATGGTGGTTTGGGTTGTTGATGGTATTCTCGTGAAGGTTGGTGTTTGTAGCTTGTGGATTTCACACCTCTCTTGTTGCTTGGAGGTTTGAGTTAGTGTTTTAGTTTCTTTCGTTGATGTTACTTTTTAGATTTTGGTTCAAGTTGTAAATCTTTAAAATTGATTTTTTTGTTTAAGGTCCAGTTTGATTGTTTGTTTCTGTTTTAGTTTATTTATCTTGTTAGTTGTTTTGTGTTTACTATTTTGGGTAAACCATTCCCATGTATTAGTTTTGATACTCGGGCACTTGTGCCAACCCATGGGGATCGAGAATGCCCTTTTAGCCATGCCATAGACTGGGTTAGAAATCGGGTCAGATGGAAACCCGACCTGGTTCATGACACTCAAATATAGTTCGATAAAACTATTATTATAAAGATAAGTAAAAACTAAATTAATAATAAAAATTCATAGTGAAAAATTAAACTTCTAGAAAAAATTTAAAAAAAATCTTATAATAGTAAGAATGAATTTGAATATTTATAAAATATAATTATACTCTTTAACATTAAGAGTTAAGGAAGTCATAAATCCTAGATAAAGATATCCATAGTTTTAATACCTAATGTAAAGGTCTATATTTCCTTACTAGAAAATCCCTTGATACGATGATCGATATGGATATTTCTTCCAATCCCCAGGAATCCCTCAATATGATGATCAGTATGTCACTGTATTACTAGACCCAAAATCACTCGATCTGATGAATCAGATTCATATGTATTCCTATCCCTAAAATCACTAGATCTAACCATGATCAGGCAATGAAAATACAAAAGCTTAGTGTTCTAAGAAATTTACAATCCTCACACAAATTTCTTAGAACTTCGACTCTCTAAGAAATTAAAAAGTGATAGAATGAGATGTTCAAGAAGATAAAAAACTTAGATATTTTGAGTTGTGAATGTATCAGCTCCCAACTCTTCAATTGAACTTCTATTTTTAGGAATTTCTCCAGCGGTCATATTTCTGAGTAGGTTGCAACAACCTCAGACAAATTTCACTTTGACAACTCATAATGATTTGGATCTTTATCATGACATATATTCACTTCATTGTCTGACATCATTTTTTTAGCACCATTAAAATGCTATTATGGATTCCATTTGATACATATAAATCTAATCACTATGATTATAATATTTGGATAATATTATGGAGTATATTATTGTTTTTTAATCCGATAAACTGAAAAAGGGTTAATCTGATGTACCAATACTAATTTTAGTTGGATGTTCATGAATTTGGTCAGTCTGATAGATATTCTACTAGTCTATCCACTATTCAGAATAATAGCTGGTCTGATGTATCAGAAGCACCTTCAGTCTGATGGATCGGTTTGAATAATAAAAGTTTATATTTGTTTAACATTAGAACCATTTTTATGTTTGGTATAAAAATATTTCTTCTATAAAAACATACTAAAACACTTAGGATATATAAATTTAGTAAAATAGAGTTTTAATAAAGTGTTTTTGATTTTTAAAACTAAGGAAAGGAAAGTAGAAAGTAACCCTTTCAGGAAAACACAAAACACAATACTTAAAATGAAAACTAATTACTTTAAAATACTTACAACCCTTTGTTCTTTTAAGAAATTAAAAGATATAATCCATATGAAATTTGTTCCTTTATCATATTTAAACCCCCTTGAGTTAATACCTTATTTTTCTTCATCATTATTGATCTGATGGAAAATATTGATACTTTGAATTCTACCCATTAACAAAAATTCTTCCTTATAAATATTCTCCCCTTTCAGATAAAATCTCTCACTAGGACTATTTTAAACGAACTATCCTCCTTTAAAAAATATTCTACCAAAATTATCCCCCTTTGTGATTTAAAAAAAGAAATAGGGGAAGTAAATTGCCTCTTAAAATGTTAGAAAATCATAACATATGAAACAATTTTGTTTGAATAGGTGTTCAACCAAGAAAATATGTAGAATATTCCTCATAATGAAATTGGGAAACATTCATACAAAAGATAATTAGGTAACAACACATTCTAATTTTTTTAATCAAAATCTATTATTACATCAAGAGTTCAAATAAAAAAGTTAATTATTGCTTATATAACTTCTTGAATATCACCTTCAACTTCTTTGCATCTTTATGATCCTTTTCAGCTTCAACAACTAATGATTCAAGATTTACCATCCTCTCATCCATGATTAATTATGACAACCCATTTCTTTAATACACTTTATTTCATGATTTATTATATAATATTACACATAATACAACCCAAAATATCGATAAGTCTAGAGTCTTTGGGAATTAGGTACATTACATAATAATTTAAAATAGGGAATACACCATCTTTATTGAAAACTTACTTAAAATGCTCATATTATTCCTCCACACTTAAAATTACATGGGATAACCTGGGTACATACATAAGAAAGGGGTGAATTATAAAGCCTAGTAAATGAATAAGCATGAAATAACATGAAAAAAGTATTAAACATTATACAAAGTAAGATCAGTGAGACATAAAAGGGGTGATAATCATAAACATGAACAATGAGAAATGATATATCATGATAACATAAAGGCAACATGGTAAATGTTCCAACAACTTAAAACAATGCATCATAAATGTAGGTCAATGATAACTTACAAGAAATCATGATGGAAAAATTCCCATGATAAATTGGTTTCATTCCATAATCCCTTTGATGATGTCTCATGAGACTAAAACATTACCTAATGCATTGGAGTGCTATATAATTCTGGGTGCACCAGTCACTTTCATTTCATTCTCATACAGAAGTGTTCCACATAGATCATAAAATATGGAATCATTTATCATAAAAATTTATTAAAAAATAAAGTATTTTTGAATAAATACATGTAATTCACTAATAAAATAAGTATAATTGAACAAATGTGAACACCCTTGATATAAAATGGGCACGAGTATTAATTGCATAATTTTTTTGGCATAGAAAATTGTGATAAAATTTCAACAGTATAATGGAGGCGTATAAATGTTGATGTGAGGGATTAATGAGAGTGAAAGTGGTTTGTCAATATTTAGGAATAATAGGGGTAGTAAGGGGGATATTGTAGAACATATCCCAATATTAGGAAATGGGTATAAAAGCATAATATAATGAAAATTCTTGACTAAATATAAGAATGAGAGGGGCCCTTACTACATTTCGACATGGTAATAGATTAGGTAAATTCTATAATAATATGGGAAAAATGGTATCTTATTATTATTGGATCAATTGGATAGTATAGGGATCATTAAAATGACATGAAAACATAGCCAATTGAGTGTTAAATGGATACTTACAAAGAAGGTTCTTGAAAGGAAATGAGGAGATAGAAATCTCTTACTATTTCCACATGGTAATGAGTGTACATAAACGTTCATCGAAGGGATTAATGAGAGTTAAAGAGGTATATCATAACATGGAAATAAAAATTAAAGTAATAGAGTTGTAGGAAAACATACCCAAATAATAAAAAATATAAACTAAGTGGTATAACATAAAAGAGGTGCTTGAATAAAAATAGGAGAGGGAAATCCCTTACTAAATCTTGGTATCGTAACAGGTGTACATAAAGGTTCATGGGATGGATTAATGAGAGTTAAAGGGGTATATAATCATTTTTAAATAACATTTATAGTAATGGGGATATGAAATAACATATCCCAACACGAAAAAATGGAAATAAAGAGGCATAACATAAAATAGGTGCTTGAATAAAAAAGAGAGTGGGAGATCCCTTACATTGAGAGGGTGATTCCAAATGTCTGGGAGGATCTTATTGAGAGGTTGGGGGAACCTTGGGAGGAATATAGAGAGGGTAGGTAATATTAAGGATGCTATCCAAGTTCTTTTAGTGAATTAAAATGAGAGCTTAGGTGAGTTTATAAAGGAAATGAGTAAGGAATTCTTTATAATTTATAAAAATTAGGTTTTGGACTATATATAATAAAATAACAAAAACTAGAAACCTTACCATGGTTTTTCCCATGATTTTTTCCAAATAGGGGTGGTTTTAATTATTTTATAAGGATAAGGGACTAAATTATTAAAATAATACCCATGCTGATGTGGAAGCGAGTCACGTCCTTAAAGAAATTATTTTAAAACCTTAAAATATATTATAGGTTTTTTAGGATTCATAAAGGCTTTATAAAATTAATAAAATAAACTTAAAATTACATTATTTTAAAGGGGAAACATATTTTTAGTCGTGAATACCATTTATAGTACTTATCACATCATTTTTGGTCATTATGATGTCATAATATACATCGTATATCTATATGGTATTTAATTTTTACCCGAAAATTTGATTGTTTAAAAAAATTATGAAAAATTTACCGTTGGATAATTTTGAAATTTTTATTCAAAAAATAATATTTATTTTATCCAAATAATTTTATAAATATGTGAATCTTCACTTTTAAAATAATTACTAACATTTATTGAAAAATTCTCGGTTTTTTGATAATAATAATTTTTGAACCCTTATAAAAATTATATTTGAATTCATAAAAATTATATGATCATTTATATTTAATAAATATTATTTAATAATAAAATATTATTAAAATATTATTTATTTCAAAAATCCATTAATTCATAAAAATAAATTTCGTGCATATTACTCAAAAATACAATTTGTGTTTTATCGTATGAAAATTTATTTTTTGTCAAATAGATTACTTAATCATTTATAAAGTAAAAAAATAAGGAATAAATATAATAATAGTTTCAATGAAAATTTAATATAAATATTCATACTATCAGTGTTATTTTGTTTCTAGCCTTTGTGAAATTATTTTTACCCTTAATTAACCAATTTTCCTTTTATAATAGTAATAAATATTTACTATATTTACTATTCATAATGCTCAAAAATTAAGTTGAACTTATTAACTAATATTAATCAGGATTATTCCAAATATAGAATCTATTTTATCAAAATAAAATAATATAGGTGTAATAATTTAATTTAATATAAAACCCACAAGCATGATGGAAATTCATTTTATAAAAAGTACATTTTTTAAGGAAAAATGATTTTACTTTAACTATATAACTAGAAATATTAATTATATGAATTACAATTCATAAATATAAATATATAATCTAAAAATTTCATTTATTTCATTTATAATTAGGGGTTATTTTAATTATTTATAATTGAGAAATATTATGCATTTTAAAACAATTTTCAAAAAATGCGTTTTAAGCCAAAAAATAAACTTATACTAAGATACATCATAAAGATGATTTAAATGTAACTACTTAAATAAAATATAACTAAAAAATACTTATGTTACCTTTGAATTAAATTAAAATAATAATTGGACTTTTAAATAAATTAATTTAATAAAATAAAAGACAATTTTACATAAAAATGATATTTTTCCCTATTCGCTAAAAAATATATATTTTATGAAAATCCAAAACTTTTAACCTAAGTTAATTTTGATATGATGATATCAAAAATAAAGTTTGTTTTATCAAATAAATTTTCTAAATTTTCTTGAAAATAATTATAATATTTTTTTCATAAAAATAAATAAAATTTTTTTTTGAAGAAAACTTATTTTAAAGAATAAAAAGACATCACCAAAAATTGATTGATCATTTAATAAGAATTTATCAATATATTTAGGATATATATATATATATATATTATAAAGTAGTTAATACTACTAATATCCAAAAATTTAATGGAAAGGTTTAAATGGTCCTATTTAAATAAATATTGTTTGTTTAGGTTCAGTGTTGTGTATAACAAACTATATCAAGCATATTTTTCTCTTTTTAAAACTCGGGGCGTTACATTCTCCCCTTATAATAAATTGCGTCCTTGAAATTTAAACTTGATCTCGCTAAGAGATGTTTTGGAACTTGAAAATATCCTTATTGAAAACCCACAACATAAAAAGGGTTAATATACATCCTCTTGAAAATAGAGAAAATGAAGTTTGAAGGTCATCACATAACTAGGTTTCCATGTAGGATAACTTTAGTGGGAAGTGGAAACATGGACATGGAATAAAAAACTAACACCAAAGAACTAATTGAGTGTGATAGAGAACTTGGTCAAGAGAAAGTTAATGTAATGACCCATAATTTTATCAATATAATTTCCCTTCTTATAATTATGTTATATAGTATAAAACACATACATCACATATAGAACCTAATAAAAATATTATTTCATAAATTAAGAATAAAATAAGTGTTATTTAGCAAAATTAAAGAACCTTTACCAATGGAATAGTAATTTAAAATTTGGAATAACAATATGAACATTAGGAACAGTAAATAAGACAATAGAATAGTAACCTCACCTATGAAAGTATAAATAAAATTTAGGTAACTTATGAATTAAAATATAATATATTTATATCATATAACCAGTGAATAATTTTTTTAAAAATTGATAAATTAAATATTGATATTTTTGTGAAACGTTAATGTTTATTTACAATTTTACAATTAATATAATGATTTTAAAAAAACATTTTCATAAAATAGATTCATAAATTAATATTTTTTTATTATGATTATGAAACAATTTTATGAGACTTTAATTAATTTTCTAAAGTGTCATAAAATTAGTATTAATTTTAAAATCAATATTTTTAGAATAAATATTGATTTTAATTAAAAATTAAATTTCTCATTTTTTTTGAAAATTATTTTAATAAGATGGATCCAATTTTTAAAACATAAACATCAAAAAATGGTTAGGTTGAATTTTTACGATTTTTCTAAAATATTTGAATTTTTGGTGAATAGTGAAATACAATAATTTACTATATTTAACATTATAAGTAAATTAATTAATTTTTGAGTCATGTTTGAGTCTTGGATGATGTAAAAGTCCATTATCTCGAAATGAAATTCTCTAGTTAATGTACTTAGTCACATGAATCAAAACTATTGATAGTCTTAAGCCAAAATAATAAATAAATGAATAAATTAATCAAAACACCCCTCTCCTACCACTATAAATATAACCCCTCACCACCTATTCTCCTCACAAATTATAAGCCTTGGAGGTTACTTATATTTTTTCTAATTTCACTCTGAAACCTCTTCCCCACGTTCTAGTCTTTTTGGTCTCACCATGTCATGACCCGTTCCCCGGGGCCCGTGTCGTGACTAACCCCAAGCCTGCCTTCCATAGGCCAGGGGCTGGAGACTAGCATTAAAGGTGTATTCCCTAAAACTGGGAAGGAATTTCCTTTATAACCTGTAAGCACACGTAACCAAGCATATAGCAAGATAGGAACACAAGTAAACTGAACTGTAAACAGAGTGAGTGCAGTAAGTAAAACGGGCCAGAATACAAGCCCAACTAGAAAGTACAAGTACAACTGTGATATAATACAACTGAAGAAAAAGAAGATACAGCTACTGGATCGTCCTCCGAGGTTCCTACCTGAAGGGTAGGTATATATCGCCTCCTCATCACTCCACGTCAACCCGTCTCCTCTACGTACCAACATGCCGTATAGTCCACCTCTAGGTATTGTCCAGTCCTAGTACTCTCAGCCTCAGTCAGCGCTGTCCCTCGTCTGCATCCAACACAACAAGGTACGGGCATGGCCTGTTCAGGGGTGAGTATAATGATACTCAGTAGGGACCCCAAGACCCTCTAGGTCTCACAAAATCCAAAAAATGAAAAAAAAACAAAATATGAAATCAATAGATAACCTAACTTAGGTATATGCCCATACATATACTTAAGTTATCAAGTAATTCATCTTAATAATGAGGAAAACATAGAGGTTCTGACTCAGCTCACACCAGGATTTATTCTAGGGGTAGTGTTAAGTAACATTCCCAGTCACAACTTCGAACACCTCAGCTGTTGGAGAACTCCTCCTCTATCGAGTACAGTGGGCCTACCGCGTCACACAGAGGCGCTTCCCACTAACCTTGGACTACTGAGGTAATCCTCCTGTTGAGTACCATGGGTCTGTCGCGTCACACAAAGGTGCTCCCCACCATGGGTCTGCCGCGTCACACAGAGGCGCTCCCCCTCATGTCCTGCTGAGGTACTCCTCCTGTCGAGTACTGTGGGTCTGCCGCGTCACCAAGGCGCTCCCCACTGGTCCTGTCGAGTCACTCTGAGTCGAAATAGTCAGTAGTCATCAAGTCTTAGCCAGCCACTGGGTTCCCGCACTATGCTCACTCGTCTTCGGGAGGGTCCACTCCAAAAGCTACTGGTCGATACTCCAACTGCCACAAAGTCCCCCAAAGAAGTGTCTCAAAGGCCCGTTATGTCATAGGTGTCTCAACGTAATAAAAGGCGCGTCAATCAGACGCCCGGTTTGTGAGTTATTATCCTTTTAGTCCTGAGGCCCTGATTAGATTCGTGCTCGATCCAACCCGACCATTACCCATATTAATCCAAAACACAGTGGGGTATCACTCAAAGGGGCTGTCTCGCTCCAAGATTTCCAGCTCTACTAACAGTTCATCAAACGGACGTCCGGTTCCAAAGTTATGGCCAAAATAAAGTAACTGGGTCATAGTGGGCCCAGGTCTGGTCCGACCCGGACTGGGCCGACTAGGCCCGCAGTGCGGCCTAAACCGTTGGGTCCGGCCCGACCTGTGAGGGCCGTGAGGGTGCCACGAGGGCAGCTCGGCCAAGGGTTACTGCGAGGGCGCAGACCGACCGTGGGTACTGAGAGGGCGCGGACCGGCTGCGGGGCGCAGACTGATGAGGGCGGCGGACTGGCCACGAGGGCGTGGACCGGCCACAGGGCGCAGAACGGCCGCGGGGCGTGGACCGGCCATGAGGGCACAGACCGACCACATGGTAGTGGATTGGCCGCGTGTCGGTGGTCCGGCCGTGGGTTGGCCGACCGGCCTCGAGTCGGAGGACCGGTCATGGGGCTGCGATCTAGCCATGGGATGACGGTCTAGTGGCGGTGGCTCAACGGATGGCGGTGGCGGCTCGACGGACAGCGGCGGCGGCTCGGCAGATGGCGGTAGCGGCTCGGCAGCGGTGACTCAGCGGACAACAGCGGGGGCTCGGAGGATAGCGGCGGTGGCTTAGAGGACGACAGTGATGGCGGCGGCGGACAGTGGAGCCGCAAGTGGCAGAGCTGTGGGGTATAGAGGTCGCGAGGCGGTAGTGGTCGCGGGCCAGTGTCCTTCCGCTGTCACCTTCGTCACGTTCAACTCCACAAATCATCACAAGATTTGTGGAGGGGTCGGGCCATGTTTGTTTTTCCCATACCCTCCATGTTAGGGTGGTAGCAAACGGCTCAACACAAACAAGAATGAAGAACGTCAAACCCTCCCGCAATGATTGTTCCCAACCCGAAAAATAATTCATCTGCATTCTTTGTTTAAAAAAAGGGAGGAACATGGGAATTTAATCACACACAAATTAAACCCCTACCTCAGGTTGTTCTTTGATGTTGGCGCGATGAGGGAAGAAGGTGAAGTTGTCGGTGTTCATCTCGTCCGCCACACACCTCCAATTCCGGGCTCATGCATCGGTTCATCGTAGACGAAGACATTCCTCGTTTGAGGGTGTCCTGAGGAAGAATTCGAAGTCGGCGTTCTTCGTTGGAGGAGCGTTCTTCGTGGATGAAGGATAATCCTCCAAGGGTTCTCTCTCAATTAAACCCAACAAAAAGAAAGAGGTGCCAATATAATTAACTTAATAAGAAATTATGTTGGCACACCCAAGTTGGTGAAATTAATGTACCGTGTTGGCATAATTAATTAGCTCAATTAATTGGCCCAAATTAATGGCTCAATTTAATGGCAGTGGGAATATTGGGGAGTTGGGAGGTCTCTCCCCATTTAATGAGGGAGCTGAGAGGTTTAGGCCTCGGGTGGTCCCCACCACCATAACCTCTCATGGGAGATTAGGTTCGGGTGGTCCCCACTTCTCATCTTACACATTCCATAACCTCTCATGGGAGGTTAAGGTCTAGTGGCCCCCACTTATCAACTTCCACATGGAGGTTTCAAATAAAAATAAATTGTTACACAATTTTATTTTTATTTTATTATTTCACGTAAAACCCAAAACTAACCTTCACTCTCGACCAACTACCGTTGATGTGAAAGTATCTTTAAGTGAATACCGGCATTGCGATTTCAACGGTTCCCTCAGATTTTAATTTCAAGCACTGGTTTAAAAGTTAGAAAAACCCACTCGCACGTTTACTGAACGTACCCAAAAAAAGTTCAAAAATTTATTTCGGGCACTCCGGGCCTCAGAATCACGTGCCATTAATTTTCGAAGACTCATAAAATTCCCATTTATTAAAAAAAATTACATGAAAATTCTAGGTCTTTACACACCAAAAGAAAATTTCCAAGTTTCTTAAGGAGGTTCTCAAGGAGACGACTCTCAAGTGGTAAAACCCTCCCTCTTTCTGTTTTAATGTATTTTATTTTCTTTTACTTACCTCACCACCCCTATCCAAAGTGACATGATAACTCCGGTATCATGTGTATACTAGAATGTTATTGTGTTAATGGAATATCTATCATAAAACCTATTCTCCTCTATTTTTTTTTCAAAAAATGAAAACATTGTTCGTGAGGTGTCGATTCACTGCCTCATGGATGATGAGTTTTTTCATTTCTCATTACCACCTTTAAGGCTGGTCCTAAAACCATTTTTGTAAGAACCTGGTTCTTCTTTGATGTATGGATCATGAGTTTTTCATAAATTCTTTGTTTAATTGCTTAAAATTGGCCTAATGTGAATTCCTGTTATGGTCATGGAGGTTTGTAGGGTGTCTAGGGTTGGTCTGGAGCCCATAACCCGAGTTTTGGGTGAAAAGAGGAGGCCACATTGTTAGTGTAAACCGCGTGGGTTGGGCTGCATGGCCATGCAGAAGTTCTGCAATTTTATAAGATCTTGACAGAGGGATCAACACGGTTTGTGAATGGTTTGACTAACCGTGCAGGGTAACTTTGTGAGTGCACCTGTCTCATATAGTAAGTCATGCATGATTTCCACATGGTTAGTCAAACCATGCTCAAAAAATGTGCGACCCATATATTTGGGTAAAATGACCATTTTTACCTTATTATGTTTTAAACATAAAATTTATTCTCCTCTATCAAGTTTCACAACAAGGGACCAAGGGAGAGCTCTCTTTGGATCATATTCTCGGTTTTCAGATCCCTTATTCATTCGACCTTTTAATCAAGAACCATTCATCTCCTTGGATTCAAAATAGTAATGCCTCGATTCCTTTTTAGCCTTTCTTGATTCTTCTTGATATCAATTTCACTATTTGAATTTACGTTCATATGACTTAATATTCCTTTCTTCATCTATTCTTTAGATTTCTCCCAAACTAGGGTGAATCAGAGCTTGATACTAGATGAGCTATATAGCACGAGTCTAAGGTAGGTGGTCATGTTCTTTTTGTTGAATGTCAAGCTATTTATATATGTTGGAGTGCCGCGTTCCCATTTTGGGGGTGTCACCTTGATTTATAAATCATAAATGTTGTTTTATATAATTTTTAGGTTATTAATTAGGTGTTTTAAATCATATAATAGGTTTAATACTTGGATTAGGGGCAACCCCATGGGTGAGTGCCTAGTTTAACCATTTTATGGTTGTTTGGCTTAAGGTGCCTATGAGGTATGACTTGAATTCCCATTCCTAGTTTGTTTAAAAAGAATTTGTTATTTAAAGTGGATTTACATGTTGTTATATGGTATTATAATTATTTAAGGGTTTGATATCAGTGACTTTCCCCTTTGACCCATGTTACGACTATGCTTATTTAAGCATGTTTGGACTGTGTGGTTCCAACTATGAACCTGCCCTTATGAGCTAGGTTATGTTAAGGCCTTTTAATGGTTTAGATTACATGATAGGATTGCTATATGAATTATACCCATGTGAGTAATGTTAGTCCAAGACTTAGAGATTGGTCCTAGTTGAGACACCCTTAGTGGTGGGATGTACAGTGAATGATTTTGGTGGTGACCCTATCATGTATAATGTTTTGTTAACTTGAACCTGTTAGGGTTAAATGGTAAATATCATTGGGTGCATCATGGATTCTGTTGAAATTCCATGGACAAGATTATATGTCTATCTTACCTTGGTCCCTTGATTGAACCTTGGATTCCTTTGGAATGCCTTGGATGGGTTCAATGGGTTTATTATTATTGTAAAGTCATGAGTGAACCATGGACACCATGGATGGGATCATGGAGGTTATATAATAAATGCCGAGTGAATCATGGATCCTTTAGGATTCCATGGATGGGCTCAAGAGGCATGGATTAGGTCACGATTGATACTTGGGGTTCCCTATAGGACTTCCAAGGACAGGCTCAATTGACATGGACTTACCACACCTAGAGTGATAATGACCTCCTATGAGGTTCACCGGGACGAGCTTGTAGGGTGTTGGTGGATTTTCACCTAGAGAGATACTTTAATTAAAACTTAGTAATGTTAAGGATGGTCTCGGGTTATAATATATATTTGAAATTCTTTATGATGCGTCTTCCAAGACAAAGCACAAGCATGGATTCAGTCATTTCTTCTTCTTTCTTAGATGGCCTTCTAAGGCATCTATTGTGCTTACTACTATACGGAGGATTTTCGGTCTTAGGATAGATCTTGAGACTAATAGATTTCAATGAAATTGAATGGATATTTGAACATGAAATGGAAACCAGTGCTTGTATGATTGTTTAATTTGGGTAATTCCTAGCTTATTGCATTCACTATTTCACACTGCCTCTTATATATACTCACTGACAGATTGGAATAGACTTTAGGTGGTTTCTTACTAGGATTTAGTCTCACACCCTATTTGGGTCATGCTTTGGGCCTAAAAAGATTATATGATTTTAGGTGTCGATAAGGGAAAGAACCCTCCTATAGGTACTTGATATAATGCTTAGGAGCTTGAGATAATGGGACTAAGCTGAGGCTTGCGATGCTTCTATGTTTCTTTCCCCCCTTTTTGTCTCTTTAGAAAAGGGAATTCTCTTGTGTGGCCTTTTCTAACCCTCCACACAAGGAAACCCCCCTCCCCACGAAGAGGTCACTCCGGAGAGAGCCCCAGCCGAGAAGGATCCATTGCCAGCCGAGATGGCAGAGCGTCCTGGAGGGTGACAACCCAGGCGGTGATGGTTCATCAAGCAATCCGTCAGCACGGGTGGGTTGCGCCTCATTTTTCCCACCCAGTCAGAAACCGGGTGACCCAGCAAGGCGAGTGGATCCCGGGGGAGAGGTTCGCCCCGAAAGCGGACTCCCAGGATTCGAACCTTGAACCTCCCAAAGAATGGCGTTGTTGTACCCCTCTCCTTCACCACTACGCCACCGCCGAAGCGGAAAAACATGTTGTATGGGTAACGAGGTATTGGGCTGGCCTGCCCACCTGCGCGCTGCACGCCCCCAGCTAGGCCCAAGGTGGCCAACCCTTGGGCTTGGGCCAGTTCCCGTGGAGTCGAGGGGACGATAGGATCACTGGTGTATGGTGCACGTTTCCTTTGCGAGGACTCGAACCCAGAACCTCGACAACGGGACGCCACCGCCTTGAACCAACTCACCCAGCCCCCGCGGGCTCCCCCCTTTTTGTACTTTTGGTACATGTATTGTATATGACTGCAGTGTAACCTATTTGGGATGTTTTCTATAACATGTGACATGTATTATAATTTTGTGTATAATATGACTCTGATTTATTTATACTATCAGTCTTTCATTATTTACTCATGATGTATGGTATTCCTAATTCTGCTATTTGTATGTTATTCTGTTGTGTTACACTCTGCTAATGAGGTTATAGTCTCCCCACCATCACACCTAGACCCTCGTTTCTAGTTAGCTGCCTTTGGAATTTGGGGAGATGCACTTGAGGCCATGTGTCCAACCGAGCTCAGAGCATTGTTGGGTGGCATTCGGGTTCTGGACGTTACAAAGTGGAATTAGAGGATTTTTCCTTTTCTGATTTTCTTTATTGTTTGGAGATAATGGGAAGAAGTATAAGTAGTAATGTAATGGGATTTGGTAATAAGCTATTCCCGAGAGTAGCTACCCCATGTATAGGGAAAATCCAAATTTCCTCAAATTGGATTGTGATTTTTGGATTTTGGTCTATTATAGTTGATTTGATTTCACCATTGGGTGACACACCTATATTGTACTATTATTATTGAAATTATTTCATTTCTATTATGTTGAAACCTGATGGTATGAGGGTATTCCATCTCATTCATCACATAGGCACTTGTTATAAATCACATGCCATGCATTCTTTCCATGACATTTAAGAGCATTATTGATTGCATGTTGTTATGATAGGTACCATGATAGATATGTTTGCTATTGTGATAGGTGTATTAGTACATGATATGGTTGTAATTGGATGGATTCCACACTTTGGTCCCTAAGGTTTATGAGCCCTCTTAGATTAGAATTTTATGGACCATGTTTCTGCCTTAAATCGAGTTGGGTTACGATGTGCTACAGGTGGATGACAAGCTTTGATTCACGAGGAGTATGAGACCACATGGATCTGAATTTGGTATACCATTTGGGATAACCTTCAATAAGGTAATGTGATAATATGGAAATGAGTGTCAATCTTGGTTTTGAATATGAACTTAGTTTCAAATTTAAATGAATGCGAGAAGCAGGTGAATTGAAATTTCTTTTAGTAGTGAAATTAACCATACCTGACCTTAGTAGTGTGCTTTAGGTAGTGTTTCTCACTATTTTACACCTAGGCCTAGACAATAGGGTAGGTAGAGGGGTGAGAGTTAGAATAAGGTTTTGACCAGTCCTGTTTGTTCTGCACTTTTGAGCTGTGAATTTGAGATAGAACTTAGACTAAGGTATCTGATTGACCTTGCAGAGTCATGCCATCATGAAGACCTCTATATTTATGCTACGAGGGTGGTGATGATCATACCCTAGATGTGGTAGGCCATGGGATACCAGTGGATCCTCCAGTAATTCTAGTTGTAGAACCATCTGTTATACCGAACATAGGTGTTGATGCACAGTTCTGTGAAGGCTTTATGAGGTTTATGAAAACCTTTTAGGGAGAATCATAGCTTTACACATCTATGGAAGAGTTGACACATGTGTTCCAGCAGCAGCATCCACCCACATTCTCGTGGGATAGTGGACCACAGGCTACAAAGTCATATCTAGAGGCCATGTTTTTTATCTTAAAGCATTTAGAGACTTCTCTTGAGAAAAGGGTATAGATCACGACATATATGCTGCACGATCCCTCCAAGAGATGGTGGGACATGATTACTTAGGTGGGGATTCATCAAGATATAGAATGGGGAGACTTTCAGATAGCCTTATATGACTATTACTATCCCAAGACACTGATGAATGATAAATCCCAGGAGTTTATGTATATGAAGAAGGGAACTTTGTCTGTGATGGACTACTTGGCCCATTTTACCAAGCTCCAATGATTCACACTTATTATAATCGATGATGATATATCAAAGGCTAGGAAATTTTATGATGGTCTCAAATATGACATTCGATCGCAGGTGAATGTCTTCAGGTTGACTACCTTTTATACTATAGTGAATCAGGCACTGATCACAAAGCGTAACCTAAGGTAGTTTGGAGGTGCGAGCTAGGGCGGTTCAACACCTAGATATGGCACTGTCTCGATTGGAAGTATGAAGCATCATCTGGAGCTTTCTCTTGGTGATGTTAGTAGTCAAAACATATCTTCGGGTATCTAGGTGAGGTGCTACCAATGTGGTAGGCTGGGGAATACAAGGCCATAATGTCCAAAGGACCCAGTTGAGTTCTGATCTTACGGCAAGATGGGACATCTCCAGTGTATTTATAGGGTGCTCTCACCTGTGGTTAGTGAGAGAGGGTCTGTGCCATCTCCACATTTAGGAGTGGGGTCTGCAAATTTTCACCAGTCAGAGAAATGGAATGCATCAGGCCGTTTAGGCCAAGGTGGTGGTTGTGACCATGGCATCCAGACCCTATGTACTTAGAGACAGCAGGGTGGATTAGGTCAGGATAGCCAGGCAGTGTCTTAGGGACATGGTACAGGCCTGTCACGACCCATCCCAGTGGGGCCCACGCCGTGACTCCCCAAGCCTTCCTCCAATAGGCCAGGGGCTGGTGAATAGCACCGAGTAGACATATTACTAACATGGGAGGCATTGCCTAAGTACCTGTACACATGCACACATCTCCAAGCCCACAAATTCTTAAATGTAAAACACTAAGGAACAAAATTCATGTATACAACTAAACCCCAACCAAAAGAATATGACGAAAGTTAGAGTACTAAAAAGTAAACAGGTCCAGAATACAAGCCCACCAAAAACAAACAAACAAGAGTCTGAAAACTGTAAAGTCCAACCTGTAAACACAAAAGGTATTGGGATTGATGATCGTAGCTGTAGGAACACCTCAGCCTGTAGGGAACTCAGAAAGCTCGGTCCTGTCCTGGTCCGCCCTGGACTCTGTCGAAAGGCTGCTCGTCTGCACAAGACACCAGACATGCGGGCAAAGCCCGTGCAAGGGTGAGTATAACAATACTCAGTAGATGACCCCAAAAAACCACAAAGCAGTAAACAAAGTAATGGTACGGTCAGCTATGCACAGTATATGTCTACATAACATATAGAACAAACCAGATATGCTCAAAACCCAGACCTGCAGTCAAGGGACAAGTCACACAACCGCATACCCCCATTAGGGATTTTGTTCGAAGATTCCGTGATGCACTCATTCTGGGAGAACACACTCCACGAGTCTTATAGCTCTGATGACATCCATCCGAGAAGTGTTGTTTGTTTGGAACCATCACGAGAGGTAGCTGCACTCATTACAGGAGACACACTACTGAGTGGGAAGGTTACGGTAGATAGAAGGCACTCATTATGGGAGACACACACCTGAGTGGGAAAGATTGCGATACACAGATGAGGATCACTGCCAGGGCCATGGAGGATACCGCAACTCATCTAGATTCACCAGTTAGGTGATACAACATCTAGGTAGAGGATAAAAGCCTGGTAGAGGTGGTCACGTCGATGCCTGACTCTACCTAGGGTCAAGAATGGATAAAGGATCTTGCTCCGGGCCTCTCGGAGGGATGCCGACTCTATCACAGAAAGTCCAGCTAATGGGATCATACTTTTGTAGAAGGAAAAAATGTCTGACCTTCAGGGGAATGAGAAGAAGGGGCACTAACCCAAAAAAAAGATGTCCAGGATATGGTGAACAAGAGGACCATGCTGTTTTCCAAAAAGTACACGGCGTGTAGAAAATATACACACCGTGTTGTCTAACCCCAGGTACTGCCCATGTATAATGGCCCCTGTCTTGGGCTGGTCAGGTAGGAAAAATTAGTACACGGCGTGTAGTATGGTATACACACCATGTTTGGGTAACTGGGGTTGGCTCCGTGCATTCTGGCCATGTGCCCATACACGGTCATCAACCCGTGTACACCAACCTGTGTAACTGCCACACGGGGTGACCCGCGTTACTGGCGTTGCCTAGCCGTGTAATGGAGTACACGGTCGTGTACTCCGTCCCGTGTCCGCATATCCCCGGGATACACACCGAGTCCCGCGTAGCTGCTTCTATCACACTGTACACGCCGTGCCGCCTGAAGCCGTGTAGATCGTCCCATGTCTGTGTACTACCCAAAGTATATGCCGAGCTTTGGGGAAAGTCCAACACACCATGTGACTGGTGTTACACGCCATGTTATTCCTCTCTGACCCCAAAACCCTAGTCGCCGCCGCCAGCACTACACGGCATGTTCTTCGGAAGTACTCGCCGTGTATTCTGGAAATTTCCAGAAACGCGGACCTCCGCCGTCACGCCTCCAGTGATGATCCATTCATTGATTCGGCTACCCGATCACCATGAAACCTTCAGGTTATGGTAAAATCGACACCACAAAGCTGCTTCTGGTGTTTTTGGGCCTCCGGTTGGCTCCAAAAACATGATTTTATTCTCCCGCGTGAAGAATGCTCGGAGAACGCCCTATACCGATCCGGTCTGATTTGTCATCCGCCATCGTCGCCGCAACTCCACAAGGTCGTTACAGTGTTGAACCTTTGATTTGGGATCGTTGCGTCATGGAACGGATGTTCCACGATCCGTTGTTCGTTGCCCCGTGAAGAACGCATGAGAAAATAATGGGGGAGGAAAATCCAATAACAAACTGAGGAACGAACCTCCACCGTCATTCGTCACGGCATTGATCTGCTCTCGTTAATAGGTTTAAATGGAGGAGAGATCAACATAAATAAAAGCATGGATTATTTCCCCAAAATCATCCCAAATAAAACCCTCCCGCAAGAATGTACGAATCCACAGATCAACTTGTTCGTGGTTGATCCGCGTTCGTCATTTAAACTCAAAAATGGGGAAAATAAATTGAAATAACAAACCCCTACCTCAAACCGGTTAAAGAGTGATCGTCGTGACACTTCCGCCGAAGGGATTCGTCAAAATACGAGGGGCGTCGATTTCTCACGTCGTCGTCGTCCGCCAACGCATCCTCCTCCGCCCAAGCTCCAAGAGAAATCTCTCTCTCTCAACTCGCAAGGTTATGAGGCTAACCCTGTGAATTTTCCATAAGCATGTATTTATAGGGGAGGATTAGGTTGCTGCTCAAAAAAAAGGAAACGTTTTAAAATAATAAAATAAATCATTAATTTATTTTATTGCTTCTAAAGTGCTTCTCTTTTTAAAAAACCCAAAATTAAACTTCACAGCCGACCTACACCGGTCAAGGTTAGAACCGTTCTTTGGTAAAGTTGTCATCTCAGACGCAATGGTGCACTCATATTTTTAATCCGGGCACCCATTTGGGAACTTCCACAACCGCGCGCGAGTGCCGACTCCCTTAACTTAAAAAAAAAATTCAAACCACCATTCCGGGCTCACTGGACCTCGGAATGATGTGCCGTCTTCACTCCTGGTCTTCAAATAATTCCATATAATATTAAAAAAAAAAATACATGTAAAATACGAGACATTAAATTCTCCCCACCTTGGGGCTTTACATCCCCGAAAACCTGAAACAAGGTCTACTAAAAAAGATGAGGGTACTGGGCACGGATCTGAGCCTCCCACTCTGACGTGCTCTCCTGAAGATTCCCGTGCTACCACCGGACGTGCACCAAGGGAATCAATTTCCCATGAAGGATCCTCTCATGCCGATCCTTGATCTCCACCGGGTAATCAGCGAAGGTCACTCCATCCTCGATGTCCAGCTCGCCCCAGTCGATGACGTGCGACATATTGTGCACGTACCTCCTCAGTTGCGACACGTGGAAGAAATCATGTACTCGATGCAGCTATGGTGGTAGAGCTAGGTGGTATGCCACCTCGCCAACTCTTCATAGTATCTGGAAGGGTCCGATGAACCTTGGAGATAGCTTGCCGCCTCAGACAAATCTCTGTAACCCTCATCGAGGCGAGACCCGAAGAAAGACGTGGTCTCCCTCTTCGAACTCCAAAGGCCTCCGTCGTCGGTTAGCATAGGACTTATGCTGGCTCTATGTAGTCTTCATCCGCTCTTGGATGATCTGTACCTTCTCTATGGTAGCTTGCACTAACTCTGGACCCATGAGTGCTGACTCTCTGGGGTCAGTCCAGAAAAGGGGTGACCAGAAGGGTCTCCCGTACAAGGCCTCGAACGGTGCCATACTAATGGTGGAGTGGTAGCTGTTGTTATATGCAAACTCCACCAGTGGTAGGTGGTCCTCCCAGCTATGACCCAAGTCCAAGATACAAGCTTGCAACATATCCTCCAGAACCTGAATGGTCCTCTCCGTCTAACCATCAGTCTGGGGATGAAACACTGCGCTCAAGCGTAGCTGAGTCCCAAAAGACTCCTGAAATCCCTTCCATAATCGGGATGTGAAGCGGGCATCTCGATCCGAGACTATAGTTGAGGGGATACCATGAATCCGAACTATCTCCTGAATTTAGAGGCACCCCATGCTCTCTACGGAACTCTGCTCCCTGATAACTAGGAAGTGGGCTGACTTGGTGAGTCGGTCAACGATCAACCAGATGGAATCATGCCCCTTGGACATCCATGGTAAGCCTATCACGAAGTCCATCGATATTCCATCCTACTTCCACTCTGTAACTTCCAAGGGGTGAGCTAACCCTGCTAGAACCTGGTGCTTAACCTTCACCTGCTGGCATGTGAGGCATCGAGAAACGAACTCTTCCACTGCCTTCTTCTTGCCTGACCACCAGAACTGTCGTCGGAGATCCTGGTATATCTTTTCTACTCTGTGATGTACCACCAAAGGGGATTTATGAAACTCCCTCAGGACCTCCTCCTGGAACACCACTGGTACAACAATGCGTCCTTTGAAAAGATGTACGTGCTCCCCAACTTGTGAATATCCATTAAGAGCATGTCCTGTGGATAAATGAGCATGTAAATCCACACAGTTGACATACCCAAGCTATGCCTCCCTAACTCGCTGTAGGAGTGGATGGGTGACAACCATCGACTATAGGTAAGCTGTATCCTCTCCATCCATGAAGGATAACTGTAACGCGGCTAACTTCTATATCGCCTCACTCAACAGATGTGAGCTAGAATTCCTGCTAAGGGAATCTTCCACCTTGTTCCCCTTTCTAGGAGTATAAATGATCTCTAAATCATAGTACTGGAGGAACTCTAGCCAACGTCTCTGCCTCAGATTCAGATCCTTCTGTGAGAAGATGTACTTGAGGCTATTTTGGTCAGAGTAAACAATAAACTGCTCTCCCATAAGGTAGTGTCACCACATCTTCAATGTGAAGACTATCACTACCAACTCGAGGTCATGGGTCGCATAGTTCTACTCATGTGTCCTAAGTTGGCGTGAACCATAAGCAATCACTACATGCCACTGCATCATGACACAACCGAGCCCGGTCCCTGATGCGTCGCAGAAAACTACATACTCAACACCCTCCTCTGGAAATCTCAAGACTGGGGTGCTCGTCAAACTCTGCCTCAACTGCTCAAAAGCCTGCTGTAACTTCTCTGTCCACACGAAGGGTTGCCCCTTCCTGGTCAAGGCTGTCATCGGTGCTGATATCCGAGAGAAATCAGGAATGAATCTCCGGTAATATCCTACCAACCCAAGGAAGCTCTGAACCTCCATCATGCTCTGAGGTGGCTCCCATGCTAACACACCCCCCACCTTGGTTGGGTCCACAAATACTCCATATGCTGAGATGACATGTCCCAGAAAGTGGACCTCCTAAATCCAGAACTGGTACTTTGAGAGCTTCCCATAAAGTTGGTGCTCCCAGAGTACGTCCAGAACCATCTACAGGTGTCTCGCGTGCTCCTCCTCTAACGCTGAGTACATGAGGATGTCGTCGATGAAGACCACTACGAACCGGTCCAAGTACGGATGGAAGATCCGATTCATCAGTCCCATGAACACTACAGGAGCGTTCTTCATGCCAAAAGGCATCATCAAGTACTCATAGTGACTGTAGCGACATCTGAAAGCCTTCTTCAGTATATCCTCGTCCCGCACTCATAACTGGTGATATCCTGATCGATGGTCAACCTTCGAGAACCACTGTGCCCCTCTTAGCTGATCGAAGAGGTCATCGATTCTTGGCAATGGATATTTTTTCTTCACCATCACCTGGTTCAAGAGCCGGTAATCTACACACAATCTCAGACTCTCATCTGCCTTCTTGGCAAACAAGACTGGGGCCACCCAGGGTGAGATACTGGGTCTCACGAAACCCTTGCTCTGCAAATCCTCCAACTGCACCCTCAACTTGCGAAGATCTGCGGGAGCCATCCGATAAGCCGATGAGGAAATCAGTGTCTTCCCGAGGTGTATATCGATGCAGAAGTAAATTTCCCAGTGGGGAGGTAATCCTAGAACATCTTCGGGAAAGACGTCCTTATACTCCACCACCACTGCTGGGAACTGAGAGATCACAACATCTACTGCTCCGAGGGTAAGGCTATCCAACTAATGAGTGATCGGCTGCACCCTCCTATGCATGAGCCCATTTTTTTTTGTGCTTCCTGGGTTTCCTTTTCTCTGACAAAGGAAAACCTTGTTCCATCACGGCGGACACACCGCACTTTTCGCCTAAAACAGTTAATCTGGGCATGGACCAAAGACAACCAATCCATACCGAGAATGACGTCGTAAGGCCTCGACACTACCACCAAGAGGTTCCAACTGAAACTCTCTCCTCCAAGGGTAAGATCACAATGTCTGCAAAGGTGCGTGATCATTGAGTCTCCTCCCATAGGTGTCTCCAAGCGTAAGGATCGAGTCAACGATTCTACCGGAATCTCGAGGTTTTGTACAAGACATGTGGATATAAGGGAATGAATGGAACCTGTGTCTATGAGTATGGTAGATAAGGTAGAAAAGACATAGATCGTACCTCGAATCATCCCTGGAGCCCCTGGGTCGTATGCCTTGACCTCATGCAGCTGTCCCCATCCCTGTCCCCCAGCTCCCTGAGCCTGGTGCGGACCTCCTGAGGGTGGTGATGGAAGTAAGTCGAAGCGTCTGCCACCACCCGAAGCTCTCCCTGCTTCTCTGCCACATCTGTCACCTGGATGGTCTACCTGGTCTGTTCTATGCCTTTGCCTCGGTGGTCCATCCACCGCTTCCCTGTCAGCAGCTCGACGGTTCGGGCAATCCATTGTGAGATGTCCCCTACCGTCGCATGCGTAGCATCGCTTCTCCCTAGGCTGACTGGATCCATCCAGAGAGCCATGGACTGTCAATCCCCTATCCTGGGTCCTCTTCCAATGTCTCTCACATCCTGATCCTTGCGTCTGATGCCGGTTCCCTGCCGCCGAGGTCTCCGCACCTTTCTGCCTGCTGCTGACTACCGGTGGCTGTCTCTGTTCTGCCAAGAAGCTCTTGACCACCAAAGCTCGCTCGAGCACTCTAGCATAAGTTGATATGCATATAGGCACGACACTAGCTCAAATGTCTCGTCGTAAACCTTGATCAAAGGTCTGAGCTCTGAAGTACTGATCCCTGACCATATCCATCGAGTACCTGGCGAGGTTGGTGAACCTCGATGAATAGTCAACCACTGCCATACTGCCCTACTGGAGATGAAGAAGCTCCTGGATGCGTACAGATCTCAACGTAACTAGAGAGAACTCATCCCTGAAGAGTCTATCGAACTCCGTTCATGAAAGAGTCTCCTCATCGTGAGTCTGTGTGGTCAGACTCCACCATTGTCCTGCCGAACCCTGAAGAAGGTTCGCTCCTAGGATCACCATCTGGTCTACTGGTGTCCTCACTAGACAAAAAACCATGTTTACCACCTCAATCCAGTCCTCAGCTGCCTAGGGGTCGGGCTTGCCTCGGAAAATGAGGGGTCTCTGTCTCTAGAACTCATGGAGCGTGCTAAGCCTGCGCTCCTCACCGGTCGGTACTGCAGGTACCACTGGCTGCTCCACTGGTGGTGGCATAGCAGGTGCACCACCCGGTGGCAACGCTTGGGGAACTGGTCCCTGTATCGAAGCCTCGTCACTGAGGGGGTCATCCTCATGATCGTGCTGCTAAATCCTAGCAGGTATGCGTCATGGAGGCATCCTGTAAGGAAACAAGACGTACCATGGTCAATGAGTATATCTGGATAGCTGACACAAAGGACATGGAAACCAGAAACCATTCCTTATGATGCATGTACCTTTTCATTTCCCCGCAACTAGTGTTCTCATGTACTGAGTCGAAAAGCAGGTTATCAGAGCCCTGCTGTATGGATACGCCGGTCGCTGCACCAACACTAGAGTCTCTGGCCTGAAAGCCGAACTCAAAACACTTAACACTATTGCCCCAAACCAAACTCACAGACTCTTGGTCCTAAGGTAGAACTGACCACCTCTGATACCACTCTATCACGACCCGTCCTAGTGGGACCCGTGCCGTGACTCCCCAAGCCCGCCTCCAATAGGCCAGGGGCTGGTGACTAGCACCGAGTAGGAATATTACTAACATGGGAGGCATTTCCTAAGTACCTGTACACACACACACATCTCCAAGCCCATAAATGCTGAAATGTAAAACACTAAGGAACAAAATGAATGTATACAACTAAACCCCAACCAACAAAATATGATGAAAGGTAGAGTACTAAAAAGTAAACTGGGCCAGAATACAAGCCCACCAAAAACAAACAAACAAGATTCTGAAAACTGCAAAGTCCAACCTGTAAACACAAAAGGTACTGGGACTGCTGCTCGTAGTCGTAGGAACACCTCGGACTGTAGGGAACTTAGAAAGCTCAGTCCTATCCTGGTCCCCCCTGGACTCTGTCAAAAGGTTGCTCATCTGCACAAGACACCAGATGTATGGGAAAATCCCGTGCAGGGGTGAGTATAACAATACTCAGTAGAGGAACCCGAAAAACCACAAAGCAGTAAACAAAGTAAAGGTACAGTCATCTATGCACAGTATATGTCTACATGGAATATAGAACAAACCAGATATGCTCAAAACCCAAACCCACAGTCAAGGGACAAGTCACACAACTGCATACCCCCATTAGGGATTCTATTCAAAGATTTTGTGATGCACTCGTTCTGGGAGAACACACTCCACAAGTATTATAGCTTTGATGATGTCTGTCTGAGAAGTGTTGTTCGTCGGGAACCATCACGAGAGGTAGATTCACTCATTATGGGAGACACACTCCTGAGTGGGAAGGTTATGGTATATAGAAGGCACTCATTACGGGGGACACACTCCTGAGTGGGAAAGATCGTGATACACAGATGAGGATCATTGCCAGGGCCATGTCGGATACCGCGACTCATCCGGATTCACCAGTTAGGTGATACACCATCTAGGTAGAGGATCAAAGCCCGGTAGAGTTGGTCATGTTGATGCATAACTCTACCTAGTCCCAGGAATGGATAGAGGATCTCACTCTGGGCCTCTCGGAGGGATGCGACTCTATCATAGAAAGTTCGGCTAAAGGGATCATACTCCTGTAGAAGGAAATGATTCTTGACCTTCAGGGGAATGAGAAGAATGGGAACTAACCCAAACGAAAGATGTCCAGGTTACAGTGAACAAGAGGACCATGCTGTTTTACAAAAAGTACACAGTGTGTAGAAAATATACACGCCGTGTTGTCTGACCCCGGGTACTGCCCGTGTACAACGGCCTGTGTCTTGGTCTAGTCAAGTAGGAAAACTTAGTACACGGCGTGTAGTATGGTATACATACCATATTTGGGTAACTGGGGTTGGCTCCGTGCACTCTGGCCATGTGCCCGTACAGGGTTATCAACCCGTATACACCAACCCGTGTAACTGCCACACAGGGTGAACCATGTTATTGGCCTCGCCTGGCCGTGTGATGGAGTAAACAGTCATGTACTCCATCCCGTGTCTGCGTATCCCCAGGATACACGCCGAGTCCCACGTAGCCGCTTTTGTCATGCTCTACACGCTGTGCCGCCTGCAGCCGTGTAGATCATCCCGTGTCCGTGTACTACCCAAAGTACACGCCGATCTTCAAGGAAAGTCCAACATGTCGTGTGATCGGGGTCACATGCCGTGTTATTCCTCTTTGACCCTGAAACCCTAGCCGCCGCCTCCAGCACTACATGACGTGTTCTTCGGAAGTACACACCGTGTATTCTGGAAATTTTCAAAAACATGGACCTCTGCCATTACGCCTCCGGTGATGATCCATTCATTGATCCGACCACCCGATCGCCACGAAACCTTCGGGTTATAGTCTCCCTGACACCACGAAGCCGCTTCCGATGTTTTCGGGCCTCCGATCGACTCCGAAAACATTATTTTATTCTCCCGCGTGAAGAATGCTCAGAGAACACCCTATAACGATCCAGTCCGATTCGTTGTCCACCATCATCACCACACCTCCACAAGGTCATTGCGGTGTTGAACCTTCGATTTGTGATCGTTGCGTCGTGGAACAGATGCTCCATGATCCATTTTTCTTCACCCCATGAAGAACGCGAAGAACGTGTGAGAAAAGAATGGGGGAGGAAAATCTAATAACAAACCGAGGAACGAACCTCCGCCATCGTTCGTCACGGCGTTGATCCGCTCCTGTTAATAGGTTTAAATAGAGCAGAGATAAACATAAATAAAAGCATAGATTATTTCCCCAAAATCATCCCAAAGAAAACCCTCCCTCAAGAACATACGAATCCGTGGATCAACTTATTCGTGGTTGATCCACGTTCATCGTTTAAACTCAAAAACAGGGAAAAGAAATTGAAATAAAAACCCCCTACCTCAAACCGGTTGAAGAGCGATCGTCGCGACGCGTCCGCCGAAGGGATTCGTCAAAATCCGAGGGGCATCGATTGCTCACTTTTTCGTCGTCCGCCAACGCATCCTCCTCCGCCCAAGCTCCAAGAGAAATCTATCTCTCTCAACTTGCAAGGTTATGAAGCTAACCCTGCGAATTTTACATAAGCTTGTATTTATAGGGGAGGATTAGGTCGCTGCTAAAAAAAGTAAATGTTTTAAAATAATAAAATAAATAATTAATTTATTTTATACCTTATAAAGTGCTTCCCTTTTTAAAATGCCCAAAATTAAACTTCACAGTCGACCTGAGCCGGTCGAGGTTAGAAACATTCTTTGGTAATGTCGTCATCCCGGATGCAACGACGCCCTCAGATTTTTAATCCTGGAACCCGTTTGGGAACTGCCACAACCGTGCGCGAGTGCCGACTCACTTAACTTAAAAAAAATTCAAACCACCATTCCAGGATCAATGGACCTTGGAATGATGTGTCTTCTTCACGCCCGATCTCGAAATAATTCCATATAATATTAAAAAAAATAATACACAGAAAATCAGAGACATTACAATGCCAGACTTATACAATGCAACAGACCCAACAGGAGAAGGATCCCATACCTTCTACCATTAGAGGTACTATTATAATAGCCTTAGTTTTAGATTTTGAACTTTTTTGATATAGGGTCTTATCATAGTTTCATATCTGTTCCCATTATGAAGAGACTTGGGTGCTATGTTGTTACTTCTGATGGAATTATGATGCTAGACACTCTATTAGGGATTATAACGGCAGATGTGCATCAATTTAAGGAGTGGACCCTTGAGGTTGGTGGGTGTCACTTCGTATGGGACTTCTATGTCTTAGAGATGACTGGATTTGATGTTATTCTTGGGATAGACTTGTTAGTTTCATTTAAATAATTTGTTGATTTCTATCACCATAGGGTGAGTTTTACGTCACCAGATGGTGGATCATTTCTACACAAGGGTGAATGGGATGTCTAGGTGAGATGAGATGGACCTGAGCATCATGAGTTGGGAAAGATGATAAACCAGATTGTGAGTTTTTATTTGGATGACCAGGGGACATGTCATATGGATTTCCATCTAGTGGTTGATTATTTCAGGGATGTTTTATCGAAAAACTTCTCAGGTTTACCTCTAGTGAGAGAGGTGGAGTTCTCTATAAATCTAGTTCTAGGAGCTGAACTAGTATCCATTCCTCCTTACAATATGGCTATAATGGAGTTTCAAGAGATCAATAGGTAATTAGAGGATTTGAAAGCTAAGGTTTTTATCCAACCTAGTACTTCTTCATGGAGTTTTCCGATCCTTTTTGCGAAAAAGGTTGAAAGTACCCTCAATATTTGCATGGAATATCAAAAATTGAACCAGTTGATAGTTAAGAACTGATATCCTTTTCTACGAATAGATGATCTATTCAACCAACTATGTAGAGATCAGTTTTTCTCAAATATTGATATGATATTTGGTTATTATAAGGTGCCTGTTAGATCATCAGACATACCTCACACAACCTATCGGAGTAGGTATAATCTATATGAGTATCTTGTTATTCCATTCAGTCTCACGAACGCACCAACTATTTTCATGGATTTGATGAACTGTGTGTTCCATCCTTATCTTAACTCATTTTTCATGGTTTTCATGGATGATATCTTGTTGTATTCTCATAATCGACACGAACATGCCAAACATATTGATATCATATCGAGTACACTAAGAGAGAATCAGTTATATGCTAAGCTCACAAAGTGCCACTTCTAGATGAATTAGATTCACTTCCTAGGTCACATAATCTCAGATATATGAGTATCAGTGGTCCTAGAGAAAGTAAGAGCATTAGTTTACTGGGAGCATCCCAAGAATGTATTTGAGGTGTAAAGTTTCTTAGGGTTTGATGGTTACTATAGGCACTTCATATAGGAATTCTCATATTTAGAAGTTCCATTAATGGGCCTGACTAAGAAGGGTGCAAAGTATGTTTGGATAGATTCCTATGAGATGGACTTTTAGGAGATTAAAGGGAGATTGACTTCAGCGCCAATACTGATTTTTCTAGAGCTAGGCAGAAGTTACATTGTTTATTGTGACACATCAGGTATTGGTCTAGGAGTAGTTCTATGTAGGGGGAGTGAGTAGTTGTGTACAGGTCTCGATATCTGAGGAAATATGAGAGGAATTACCTGATGTACGATCTTGAGTTTTCTATGGTTGTTTATGCTTTATGATGTTGGAGACATTATTTATTGGGAGAGTATTTTGTGGTGTTCACGAACCACAAAAGCCTCAAGTATATATTTACACAGTGTGATCTAAATCTGAGGTAGTGAAGGTGGGTTGAATACCTTTAGTCTTTCGACTTCAATATTGCCTACTCACTTGGAAAAGGCAATGAATTTGTCGATGCTTTGAGTAGGAGGACTCAGTTGCAAGTAATGAAGTAGGACAATAGCGAGTGGTATCTTATGGCATTATTCTTTAAGATGAATTTAGAGGTGCACGATAGTTAGGGACAAACATTTCTATCATATTTAGCTATTACCATTACCCTACATAATAGAGTGATGATGAGGAAGCTATCAAATTGAAAAGGCCTTGTTCTACAGTAGAGTGTGGAAGGTGAGGACCCTCCTCCTAGTTTGACTGTAGGTGAGGATGAGGTTATGCATTTACATGGTCATGTATGGGTTTCAACAGACATGCATGAGGAGTTGATGTGGGATTTTCATGCCTCTATATGGTAATTACATCCTGGTGTCACTAAGATGTATTAGGATTTACATTGTCAGTATTGGTGTCCATACCTGAAAATAGATATAACTGGTTTTGTCTTTAGGTGCTCCACCTATGAACAAGTGAAGGCGGAACACCAGCAACCAGTTAGGATTTTAAAGTAGTTAACCATTCCTAAGTGGAAATATAATGATGTCATGATGGATTTCAGGATGGGTTTACTGAGGTCTCCTCTAGATAACACTACCATTTGGGTTTTCATTTATAGGCTCACGAAGGTTGTACATTTCCTACTGATCAATGAAACCTTTAGTATTGATGAGATTGGGTAGTCGTACATCCATGAGATTGTACATTTACACAGGATCCCACATTATATCATTTTAGATAGGGATGCCTGGTTTACTTCTCATTTCTGGAAAGGTCTAGAGAGGGTACTGGGTACACAGGTACTTCTAAGCATGGCTTACCACCCTCAGAAAGATGGTCAGTTAGAGTGCATGATTCAGGTGCTTGAGGACATGCTTTGAGCATATGTCCTAGATTTTTGTGGTTCTTGGGAGACACATAACCCTGGTGGAGTTCTCCTATAATAATAGATTTTAGGATACTATTAAAATGGTTCTGTATGAGACTTTATATGGTAGGCCATTCCGATCACCCTTGTGTTGGCTGGTGGCAGGAGAGGAAGCTATGTTGGGACCTCATCTTGTCTAAGAGACCACTGAGCAGGTTTAGTTGATTTAGAAGCGGATGGATACAACACAATATCTTCAAAAATTATACGTCGATCACTGTAGATGACCTTTGGAGTTTGAGGTTGGGGATCAGGTTTTCCTATGTGTTACACTGAGGTTGGGACACAAGAGGATCATAAGACAAGGTAAGCTTTCATCGAGATACATCGGGCCATTTGAGATTCTAGAGAGGGTCGGGCCAGTTACCTATCGATTGAAGTTACCTCAGAGGTAATATGATATGCATGATGTCTTATATGTTTCTCAATTGTGGTATTACTATTCAGAACTGTGTCTTGATCTTCATCATGAAGAGGTTGAGTTATAGGAAGATGCGTCCTTTGAGGAGCATCCTATAAGAATTTTCGATTGTAGCAAGAAGGTTATTAGTGGCCAATATGTTCTTTTAGTGAGAGTGCTATGGATACACGACCAAGTACAGGAAGATCCTTGGGAGAGGGAGGCCGATGTACAGTCTCAATGGCCAGATTTGTTCTCAGATACATCTATACTACCCTTAGAAGGGGAATTTAGGGATGAATTGCTTTAAGGGGGGAATTTTGTAAGAACCTGATTATTATTTGAGGTACAGATCCTGATTTTTCCATCAATTACTTGTTTAATTGCTTAAAATTGGCCTAATGTGAATTCTCGTTGGGGTCATGGAGGTCTATGGGGTGTTTGAGGCTGGTCTAGAGCCCAGAGCCTGAGTTTTAGGTGAAAATAGGAGGCCACATGGTTAGTGAAAACCATGCGGGTTGGGCCGTATGGCCATGAAAAAGTTTTTCAATTTTAGCAGATATTGACAGAGGGTTTAGCAGAGTTTGCGCACAGTTTGACTAACCATGCGGGGTAATCATGCGAGTGACCCTGTCTCATATAGAAAGTCATGCACGATTTTTTCATGGTTAGGAAAACCATGTGTAGAAACTGTGTGACCCATATATTTTGGGTAAAATGACCATTTTCCCCTATTATGTTTTAAACTTAAAATTTCTTCTCCTATCTCATGTTTCATAGCAAGGGAATGAGGTATAGATCTCTTTAGATCCTATTATTGGTTTTTAGACCCCTTCTCTATCTGACCTCCCAATTGAGCATTGTTCATCTCCTTGGATCTATAACAATAATGCTTTGATTCCTTTTTATACTTTCTTGATTATTCTAGATATCGATTGTGTTATTTGAATTTAGGATCATATGCCATAATATTCCATTCTTCATATATTCTTCATATTTCTCCCAAACTATGAATAATTAGAGCTTGATACTGGATGAGCTATCCAACATGAGTCTAAGGTAGGTGGTCATGTGCTTTTCATTGAATGTCAAGCAGTTTATATATGCTAGAGTGCTGCGCACCCATTTTTGGGGTGTCTCCTTGATTTATAAATCATACCTATTGTTTCTTATCATTTTTAGACAATTAATTAGGTGTTTAAAAGAATGTAATAAGTTTAATACCTAGATTAGGGGCCACCCCATGAGCGAGTGCCCATTTTGACCATTTTATAGCTGTTTGGATTAGGATGCATATGAGGTATTCCTTGAATTCCCATTCCTGGGTTTTTTAAAATGATTTTTTATTTAAAGGGGATTTCCATGTTATTAGATGGTATTATAATTGGATAAGGGTTTGGGATTAGTGACTTTCCCCTTTGACCCATGTTATGCCTATACTTGTTTAAGCATGTTTAGTTCCAACTATGAACCTTCCCACATGATTTAGGTTATGTGAATACCTTTAATGGTTTAGATTACATGATAGGATTTTTATACGAATTATTCCCATGTGATTAATTTTAGTCCAAGCCTTAGAGGTTGGTCCTAGTTGAGACACCCTTAGTGGTGGGATGTACAGTTGGTGATGAACCTAGCATGTCTAATGTTTTGTTAACTTGAAACTGTTATGGTTAAATGATAAATAGCATTGGGTGAATCATGGATTCTACTGAAATTACATGGAAAAGATTATATATCTATCTTACATTGGTCCCTTGTGTGAACCTTGGATTCCTTTGGAATTCCTTGGATGAGCTCAACGAGTTTTTTATTATTGTAAATCCATGAGTGAACCATGGGAACCATGGATGAGCTCATGGAGGCTATGTACTAAATGGTGAGTGAATCATGGATCCTTTAGGATTCCATGGACGATATCAAGAGGTAGGGATTATGTCATGAGTGATACTTGGGGCTCCCAATAGGACCGCTAAAGACGAGCTCAGTTGACATGGACTTACCACACCTAGAGAGATACCGGGCTCCTGTGAGGTTCACCAGGATGGGATTGTAGGGTGTCAGTGTATTTTCACCTGGAGTGATACTTAAATTATAGCTTAGGAATGTCAAGTATGGTCTCGAGTTATAATTTATATTTGAAATGGTTTATGACGTGTCTGCTAATCCAAAGCACAAGCTTGGATTCAATCATTTCTTCTTCTTACTTAGATGGACTTATGAGGTATCTATTGTACTTAATGATCTATAGGGGATTTTTAGGCTTAGGATGGATCTTGAGACTTATAGATTTCAATGTGATTGAATGGATAGCTTCACATGAAATGGAAACCAGTGCTTGTAGGACTGTTTACTTTGGGTACTTCCTAGATTACTGCTTTCACTATTTCACATTGCCTGTTATATATACTCACTGAAAGATTAGAATAGAACTTGGGAGGTTTTATACTGGGATTTAGTCACACACCCTGTTTGTGTCATTCTTTGGGACCAAATAGATTATATTATTGTAGGTGTCGATAAGGGAAAACACTCTCTTATAGGTACTTGATATGCTTCTTAGGAACATGCGAGCATGGTACCAAGCTGAGGCTTATGATGCTTTTGAGTTTATTTTTTCCCTTTTTGTACTTTTGGTACTTTTATTATATATGAATATAGTTTAACCTATTTTGGCTATTTTCTATAACATGTGACATGTATTGTCATCTTTTGTATGATATGAATTCGATTTATTTATATTATTAGTCTTCTGCTGTTTACTCCTATTGTATGGTATTACTGCTTCCACTATTTGTATGTTATTACTCTATGTTACAATCTTATAATGATGGAATAGTATCCCACTATCACACCTAGGACCTTGCTAATAGTCGGCAGCCTCTGGCGTTTGGGGAGATGCGCTTGAGGCCATGTGGCCAACTGGGCTCAGGGCACTATTGGGTGGCATCCGAATTCAGAACATTACAATTTTTATGGTTAAAATAGATTATAATATGTGTATAAAATCTTATTTAATGTTCAAGAACCTATATATAAAAATATTATTAAATAAAATGATACTAATTCATGATGGTCTTAAAAAGCACCAAAATAAACTAATATTTTTTTCATCAATGTTTTATCTAAAGAGTCATCCTTATGTCAAAAAATAAAATGATATATGGAACTAATAAAATTAATAGAAATAAATTAATACAATATCATTCCATTCATGGATTTTTTATTCCATTTGACAAGAATTTTCATAATTATACACATGTGAACCGATTGTGAAACCATGAAAAAACACACACCCAAAATGACGAAATTAAACACTATAAGTCAATGAAATAGACATAAATGAACCTAAAAAAATTATAATAAATTAATTACATGTATAATAGTGTCTAAGTTAATTAATTAATGGATTTAATTTGATTATCCAAGACATTAAGTACAAGTTCAGAAAACTTTCGGACATAAGGTAAGAGATTATATCCGAACCTCTATTTTTCCTTCAGGTTACACTTTCTCTCTCTTTTCCCTAATGTAATTCTTAATTATTCTTATGTACTCCTAAAAAATTATATGTGTATGTTTCAAAAATATATACCTAGATAAATTATTCTTTATTTTATGGGGAAATACATGTTTTATAAGGTTTCCTTCTCAATTCCTCTTGATAAGAAAGCCCAATTAAAGGGAACTTCCCAATTTCTTACCCATCCTCATGGACACTCCATAATATATTTTATGCCACAATTATTTTTACAAAATCACTCATTTAATCATTAAAAAATATCTTTTTTCATTTATGGTTTTATATAAATAATTATTCCTTTGTCTATTTTAAATAATCTTTAATATTTTCCCTTAAACCGCACTAAAGTGGCTCATTTCTAAAGTTTCTTAAACACACTTTTTACACGTTTTCACTTCAGTTGGATAAAATTTATATTGATATGTGACTATTTTATCTTATTAATGTAAAAGTATGAATTAAAACCATTATTTCTTGTGAACCATTATGATACGCCCTTTCGTTATACCTTATGACATGTTTATGATACCCAATTCCATCCATGGGTAACCCTTATGCTTGATTCTTCATGTGGAACACATATGCATAAACATGTTATGATGGGTAAACCTAGATAGTGCTCTAATGCATTGAGTAATGTTTATTATCATGATATGTCATGTTGGTATAGAGATTAAACCTGATTCCTTTATGGGACTTTTTCCACCATTTGATATAGTCTTGGAAGTTATCCTTGAATCATGTTTATTTTATGTTATATATTGCTTACAAATTCCTATATTTCCATGATTACATAATCCCATGTTCTATATGTTATACTTACAATTGTTTATTCACATTCCATTACTTTTTATGTCATAATGTTATTCCTTCTAACCCATATGCTATACTTTATTTCTATGTTTATTCCCTGACTAGGTTTTTTAGATCATCCCTTTTGTCTATGTATTCCTTAGATTATCCTATGCAGATGTAAGAGCTCAAAGGAAGTTAGGAGTTCATTATGGATGATTAATATATATATATGTTTTATTCTATTTCTATTTTTTAGTTTTTATGTACCTAATATCCATAAAACACTATACTTTACAATCCTTGGTTTGTATTTGATGGTTAATTATGATTAAAATCATGTAATAATATATGTAAAAGGATAGAGACATTATAGTTGGTATCATATAATGGTATAGTTATTTTTAGAGATTAGGACTATAGAACTTTAGTAAGAACCCTAAGGATAATTCTATAACCATGGATAACATATATTGAAACTTAAGGAATCACAAGATAAGATATAATTTCCTTTTAAAAGTTCATCCTTCTATGCTAAATGTAAGAACCCAGATCTTCTTTTCAGGTATGTTTTCCTTTTTTTGGAGTTTTTAAGAAAAATGAACTTTCTGGAAATTTTCGAAGTACACGCCGTGTACTTTAGGAGTACACGCCATGTACTCTTCCCCGGCTCGAAGCCGTGTGCTAGCCATGCCTGGGCTACACACACGGTGTGTAGGGGGTGATGTGGAGGCTGATTTTGGAGGAGTACGAAAAAACCCACTACACACCGTGTACTTTAAAAATACACATCGTGTACTTTTTTTTATTTCACTAAACAGACCGGGGTCACGCCTGACGCATAGAAATACCTCTTTCCAGGCCCCGTTCATCTGAGAGCGACCCGTACGACTGAATTTTTGACGATCTCCCACCTCTTCGTCCATCATCCGATTTGAGCACGATCGATTGCGTTGGAATCGCAGCGGTAAGACCTTCCTTATGCTTGAACTTCGTTTTATGATTCCTCTTCATTTCTGAGTTATCGTGGGTTGAGAATTTGTGCATTTTCTCAGCTCTACGATGTTATAAGGGGAATCAATCATCGTGATTCACGTATATCGATCTCCTAGGATCGAGGTAGGTGGTTTGTGCCTTTCTGTTGAAAGTCGATGAGTATTTTGTGAAAATTCCACAAATTCCATTGGGTGGGGAATTGTGGGTTTCCTATTTTTCCATGATGTTTTCCTGCTTTTCTTGATTGCTATAGTAGAGGTTTATGCTTTCAAGTAGAGTAATCTATTTTGTGCTCAGGTTTCTTTGCCATGTTTTTTTTCCTGTTTGGAATTTTTCCAGTTTCCATTCCTAGTCATAGGATAGTGGAAATTCTACTTTTTTATGCTGTTGAGACTTAGAATGATAGCCAAGTAGTTCATGAGGTTTACTTGGATGATACACGCACTCTATGCATGTTTATTTTCACTCAGGACTGAGAGAACCTAGAGTAGTAGACCAAAGGGAGAATTGACAGAAGGGCTTCTCCAGAGTGTCTTTTAATACGATGCGAGACCATAGGGGGAATTGACGATAAGTGCTTCCCCAGAGAGTCTGTAGTTCCTCGACGTGGGACACATGGGGAATAGACGTTGAGTGCTTCCCCAGAGAGCCTTTAGCACGATACGAGACTATAGGGGGAATTGACGGTGAGTGCTTCCCCAGAGAGTCTATTATTTTTATAGTGGAACCAGAGGGGTGAGACTGTGTGTGCCTCCTAGAGGGTTGCTGATACTTATAGGTTGAACCATATGGTTTAGGTTGTGAGAGCTACCCAGAGGGTTATCTTTTTCCTTCTTGTTGTTGGCTGTTTAATTGTGTGCTTCTTTTGTTAGAACTGTAGATTGTAGCTTCTTGTGTTCCTATTTACTGCTTCTTGTTTTATTACTGCCATGTATTCATTGAATGTTAGGCACATATCTTTGGGTGATTTCCTACTGGTATTATATCTCACACCCTGTTTGGGCCATGCTTTTGGGCCCAAGCATGCTATGTTGCTGCATGTATAGATAAGGGCAAACGCCCTTCTACTTTAGGTTCTTGATTGCACTGGAGATGGAGAGAATGGGACCGAGCCGGTGCTCGCGATGCTGAGGAGTTTACCTTGTTTTTCCTTTGCACATTATTTTTCAGTTGTACTTCAACACGTTGTTGTGGTTGCTGTTTTCCTTAGATACTTGTACTTACTGTATCATTATTATTATTTTCCATATAGTTATTGTTTCCGCTGTTGGGTTCCAGTTGTTGCATGTTGTTTACTGCTTCCGCTGTTTATTGTTGTTTTTCTTACCTTGTATACCTTACCGAATGAGGGAATAGTTTCCCCAATAACTTACCAAGGCCCTCGCTACTAGTCGGCAGCCTCTGGCATTTGGGGAAACGCGCTTGAGGTCATGTGGCGAACCGGGTACGGGGCACCAGTGGAGGGGATCCAGATTCAGGTCGTTACAAAGTGGAATAAGAGGAGTTATTTTCTCTTGCTTTAATGTTTGGAGACTTTAGCTAGGGATAGGATGAACTCTGTACTTGGTATTAAGCTGTGCTCGAGAGTAGCTAACTCGTGTACAGGGAAAATCCACACTACCTCGTTAATTGCAGTTGCTGGTTTTGAGTTTTTATGGTTGATATATTTTCACCTAGAGTGATTCGCATGACTTGTACGGTTATTGTTTGGATATTTTGGTTCTATTTCTATCGCAACACGATGAGAAGAGGGTATGCCATCTCATGCATCATATAGGCACTTCTAGAAATCACATGCCATGCATTCTTTCCATGCCATCTAGGATGCATTAGTGATTTCATGCTGTTGTGATAGACTTCATGTAGATTATGCATGCTATTGTGATAGATTCTTAATATAATCTCTGCTGTTATGTTAGAGATCTATTTGTTTTCCCCTTGTATGTGACTATAAGAGATTCCAAGCTTTGATTCGCGGGGATTATGGGCCCTCACGAATCGGAATTTGGCACCTCTTTGCCTTGTTTTTAGTGTTTCTGGGGTTCTGTGCAGTTTCTGAGCTACTTCCCAGAAAAACCCAGATTACACGGCGTGTACTTTTTGGATACACGCCGTGTAGTTTTCAAGCCGTGTTACTGACCATGTGAGCATAAAACGGTGTCGTGAAAGTAACTTTAGGAACACACCATGTATGGTAGGTACACGCCATGTAGGAATGAGCCGTGTACCCAGCCGTGTCACTAACAACACATGTCAGGGAAGCTCTTGTAGAACACACCATGTTGTAATGGAACACACCGTGTAGTCCTGTCCAGGTACCCGGCCATGTCATGAACAACACGGGCCGATGTTACCTTCTTTTCCACATGCCGTGTTTGTTAGGTACACGCCGTGTAGTCTTGACGAGTGCCCGACCATGTCACGAACAACACGGGACGGTGTCACCTCGACCTATACACGCCGTGTTTGTTCGGAACATGCCGTGTAAGGTTGAGCCGTATAGACGGCCGCGTGTTTAACAACACGGGCTTCCGAAGCCTTGTACAGTACACGCCGTGTGTGTTAAGAACACGCCGTGTAGTCTTGGGATAAGTCAGACCGTGTGGGTTAGCCGTGTAAGGAGACTCGGGCAGGGGAACAGTTTTCAAGTACACACCATGTGTGGGTGCAACACGCCGTGTAGTTGAAGTGTACACGACCTCTAGGGAAGAAGTACATGCCCATGTCAGTGGGTTAAGAAGACACGCCGTGTAGTTTTCATACATGCCGTGTAGTCAAGCTTTGTAAGCCTGTGTGTTTTACTTTCCCTGTTTCCATTTTTTACTCTTGTGTTTCCTGTATTTTCTTTTCTAATATAAGGCGTGCTTTTGATCTTTCAGATCTATGCCTCCGAGACATCCTCTGGTCGTACGTCTGTCGCCAGGTAGTGATCAGACACCAGATGGGGCTGATCAGGGACTTCCTTCCGATCCTCCCGTCGAGCCAGCCTTGGCACTGGCTGTTATACCAGTTGCAGGTGGTGATGCACAGTTCAGGGAAGGTTTCATGAGGATGATTCATTCCTTCCATGGAGCACCGCCTCCTTCCATGACTATGGCAGACTTGATGCCAGTTTTTCAGCAGCAGCATCCTCCCACGTTCTCGGGGGAAGGAGGACCTCGGGCTATAGAGTCATGGCGGGAAGCCATGCTGACTATCTTCGAGCATCTGGAGACGTCTCCAAAGTGGTGGGTCAAGCTCGCCACCTACATGCTCTGAGACTCCTCCAAGAGGTGGTTGGACATGATCTCATAGGCGGGTCATCAGCAGGCTATGGATTGGGAGGAGTTCCATCGCGTGTTCTATGACTACTTCTACCCAGAGACCCTGAGGGCCGATCGAGCCTGGGAGTTCATGAGCTTAGATCAGGGTACTCTTTATGTCATGGAGTATTCCTCTCACTTCACCGAGCTGCAGCATTTCACACCCCTGCAGGATGAAAGTGGGGTGTTCTTAGTAAGGAAGTTTGAGGATGGCCTCAGGAGGGAGATCCGCTCGCAAGTGAACATCTTCCAGCTGACTTCCATCACTTCCATTGTCAACTAGGCACTGATCGTGGAGCGCAATTTTAGAGACTCTAGAGCTGCAAACCAGGGCGGTTCTGCTTCCAGAGCTAGTCTTCCTCCAGATGACACCAAGAAGCGCCATAGAGAGCCTACACGCGATGACCCGAGGAAGCGAGATGCATCATCAGGCAGCCGGGTGACATGATACCAGTGTGGCTGGTCAGGGCACACGAGGCCGCAGTGCCAGAGGGACCCCGTGGAGTGCTGATATTGTGGCAAGATGGGTCACCTTCAGCGTTTATGCCAGGTTTTCTCACCAGCAGCTGGTGACCGGGGTTCTTCCATGACTCCTCGTTCAGGAGCAGCCCCACCAATTTCTCACCAGTCAGGGAACTGGAGTTCTTCCGGCCATTTGGGCCAAGGTGGAGGGCGAGGCCGTGGCGGTCAGCCATCGGCACCTCAACATCAGCAGGGTGGATCAGCTCAGAGTGATCATCCAGGGGCATAGGGCCACGGTGCAGGCCAGTCTTTCACCGTGGAGCAGATCTATCAGAAGTAGGATCCCTTCCCTTATAAAGTTAGAGGTACGGTTTTAGTAGCCTCAGTTTTATCTTCAGCCCTTTTTGATACTGGAGCTATGCATAACATTATCTCTATTGCTGTCGTGGAGACGCTTGGGCTCTGTATCTTTTCTTCTGCCGACTCGTTGACACTAGACACACCTTTGGGGATGAGGAAATCTAGTGTATGCCAGTGTAGAGAGTTCCCTATCGAGGTTTCAGCGTATCATTTCTTATGAGATCTCTATATCCTAGAGATGACAGGCTATGATTTCATCCTCAGGATGGACTAGTTGGTTCCCTTCTAGGTAGTCATCGACTGTTATCGCCGCAGAGTGAGTTTCATTTCACCAGAGGGTGAATCCTTTCTTCATAGAGGCGAATGGGATGTTCAGGCGAGTCGAGCAGGACTCGAGCATCATGGGCTAGGAAGGTTGACGTCCCAGATTGCTAGCCTTTATCTGGACGATCAGGGGACTCCATAGTTGGACTTTCCTCCAGTGGTGGATCGTTTCAGGGACGTCTTTCCGGAGGACTTTTTGAGTTTTTCCTCCAGAGCATGAGGTATACTTTTCTATCAAGCTCGTGCCAGGAGCGACACCAGTGTCCATTCCTCCCTATAGGATGGCTGCACCTGAGTTGTAGGAGCTCAAGAAGCATTTGGAGGAGTTGCAGGCAAATGGGTTCATCCAACCCAGTACTTCTCCTTGGGGTTCGCCTGTCCTATTTGCGAAGAAGGCATATGGTACCCTTCAGCTTTGTGTGGATTATTGGAAGCTGAACCAGTTGACGGTTAAGAACCGATATCCCTTTCTGAGGATCGATGACCTCTTTGATCAGCTTCGAGGAGCCCGAGTGTTCTCGAAGATCGACTTGAGGTCTGGTTATCATCATCTGCGCGTTAGACCATCAGATATACCTTTGACAGCCTTCAGGAGCAGGTATGGTCTATACGAGTACACAGTCATGCCGTTCGGTCTCACGAATGCGCCTACAGTTTTCATAGAACTGATGAACCGAGTGTTCCATCCTTACTTGGATTCCTTTTTCATGGTCTTCATGGATGATATCTTGGTGTACTCTCACACTCGACACGACCATGTCACACATCTTGAGATCGTTCTGAGTACACTGAGAGAGAATCGACTTTATGATAAAATCTCGAAGTGCCACTTTTGGATTGATCAGATTCACTTTTTGGGTCACGTCATCTCAGAGTTAGGAGTATCTGTGGACCCAGAGAAAGTGAGAGGTGTAGTCTCCTGTGAGCAGCCGAAGAATGTTTTTGAGGTGCAGAGTTTCCTAGGGCTGGCTGGATACTACAGATGCTTCATTCAGGACTTTTCACGCCTAGTAGCACCTTTGACAGGTCTGACCAAGAAGGGGATGAAGTTATTATGGTCAGATTCTTATGAGTCAGCCTTTCAGGAGCTGAAGGGAATATTGACGTCAGCGCCGATACTAGTCTTGCCAGAGCCAGGCAAGAGCTACACTGTTTATTGTGATGCTTCAGGTATCGGGCTAGGAGCTGTGCTTATGCAGGGAGATGGAGTCGTTGCATACGGATCTTGGTAGTTGAGGCCCCATGAGAGGAACTACCCTACACACGATCTGGAGTTGGCAGCTGTTGTTCATGACTTATGCTGTTGGAGACACTATCTGTAGGGAGAGAAATTTGTGATTTTCACCGACCATAAGAGTCTCAAGTACATCTTCACTCAGTGTGATCTGAATCTGAGGCAGCGCAGGTGGGTAGAGTATCTTCAGTCTTTTGATTTCGAGCTTGCCTATACGCCAAAAAAGGGCAATGCAGTGGAAGACGCGTTGAGCAGGAGAACTCAGATTCAAGCAGTTCAGGAGGCCAACAGTGAGTGGAAGCTTATGGATCTGTTCTCTAAGATGCATCTAGAGGTGCACGATAGATAGGGACAAACCTTCCTATATTCTGTAGCTGTTACCTCTATGTTACTTGATCGGGTACGGATGAGACAACTATCAGACTCAGAAGGCTTAGTCCTGTGGGAGGGTGTGTCAGGAGAGGACCCTCTTCCTGGATGCACAGTGGGCGAGGATGAGATCTTGCATTTCTAGGGACGCGTATGGGTGCCAGTAGAAATACGCGAGAAGCTGATGCGGGATTTTCATTCCTCTATTTGGATAGTTCATCCTGGCGTCACCAAGATGTATCGGGATCTTCATCGCTAGTACTGGTGTCCAGGTATGAAAAAGGATGTTGCTGGTTTTTTCATGAGATGTTCTACTTGTGAGCAGGTGAAAGAAGAGAATCAGTGACAAACAGACCTTTTACACCAATTACCCATTCCAGAGTGGAAGTGGAACGATGTTGAGATGGACTTCATGATCGGGTTGCCGAGATCGCCTCGGGGAAATGATGATGTTTGGGTTGTCATCGACATACTCACGAAGGTTGCTCACTTCTTTCCGATCAAGGAGACCTTCAATGTTGATGACCTGGGATGAATTTACATCCGAGGGATCGTTTTTCTGCATGGAGTTACACACTCTACTATTTCAGACAGGGATGCACGCTTTACCTCTCAGTTCTGGCAGGTTCTTCAGAAGGACTTGGGCACACAGGTACTTTTGAGTACAACATACCATCCCCAGACTGATGGCCAGTCCGAGCGCACGATCCAGGTGCTTGAGGATATGCTCCGAGCCAACATTCTAGTCTTTGGCGGTTCTTGGGAGAAGCACATTCCTCTGGTGGAGTTCGCCTACAACAAAAGTTTCCAGGAAATCATTCAGATGGAACCATATGAGGATTTGTACGGTAGGCCATGCCGATCACCCTTATGCTGGCTGGAGGCAGGATAGGCAGCTTTGCTGGGACCTCGTCTTGTTCAGGATACTTCAGAGCAGATAGAGCTGATTCAGAAAAGGATGACTACAGCGCAGTCTCGGCAGAAGTCTTATGCTAATCAACGAAGACGACCTCTGGAGTTCGAGGTCAGGGATCAGGTTTTTCTGCATGTCGCACCGAGGTTGGGACACAAATGGATTCGGAGACAGGGTAAGCTTTCACTGCGGTACGTCGGGCCGCTTGAGGTTTTGGAGAGAGTTGGCCCGGTCGCCTGTTGGTTGCAGCTACCCCAGAGGTACTGGGCAATGCATGACGTCTTCCACATCTCTCAACTCTGAAGTTACTTTTCAGACCCATCTCATGTCTTTCAGCCCGAGGAGGTTGAGCTCGAAGAGGATGCATCGTTTGAGGAGCATCCCATCCGGATTGTCGATCGCAGTACGAAGGTTCTCCGAGGCCAGTCTGTCCCTCTTGTATGGGTGCTATGGCTGCATGGGCAAGTACAGGATGAGACCTGTGAGAGAGGGGCCGATGTACGATCGTAGTGGCCGGAGCTGTTTGGGGTTTCTTCTTCTACGCCATGCTAGGGAAATTCGGGGACGAATTTTTTTAAGGGGGGAAGTTTGTAAGAACCCGGATATTCTTTTCAGGTATGTTTTCCCTTTTTTGAAGTTTTTAAGAAAAATGAACTTTCTGGAAATTTTTGAAGTACACACTGTGTACTTTCTGAGTACACACCAGGTACTCTTCCTCAGCTCGAAGCCGTGTGCTGGCCATGCCCGGGCCACACACACGATGTGTAGGGGTGACATGGAGGCCGATTTTGGCGGAGTATGGAAAAACCTACTACACGCCGTATACTTTAAAAATACACGCCATGTAATTTTTTTTATTTCACTAAATGGATCGGGGTCGCGCTTGAGGCACATAAATACCTCCTTCCAGGTCCCGTTCGTCCGAGAGCAACCTGTACGGCCGAATCTTTGACGAGCTCCTACCTCTTCATCCGTCCTCCAATTCGAGCACGGTCGATTGCATTGGAATCGCAGCGGTAAGACCTTACTTTTTCTTGAGCTTCGTTTTCTGATTCCTCTTCATTTCTGAGTTATCGTGGGTTGAGAGTTTGTATGTTTTCTCAGATCTATGATGTTCTAAGGGGAATCAATCGGCGTGGTTCACGTATATCGATATCCTAGAATCGAGGTAGGTGGTTTGTTCCTTTCTGTTGAAAGTCGATGAGTATTTTGTGAAAATTCCACAAATTCCCTTGGGTGGGGAATTGTGGGTTTCTAGTTTTTCCCTGCTGTTTTCCTGCTTTTCTTGATTGCTGTAGTAGAGGTTTATGCTTGAAAGTAGAGTAATCTATTTTGTGCTCAGGTTGATTTTCCATGTTTGTTTTTCCTGTTTGGAATTTTTCCAGTTTCCATGCCTAGTCGTAGGATAGTGGAACTGCTAATTTTTTATGCTGTTGAGCCTTAGAATGATAGCCAAGTAGTTCTTGAGGTTTACTTGGATGATACACGCACGCTATGAATGGTTATTTTCACTCAGGACTGTGAGAACCTAGAGTAGTAGACCAAAGGGAGAATTGACGGAAGGGCTTCTCCAGAGTGTCTTTTAATATGATGCGAGACCACAAGGGGAATTGATGATAAGTTCTTCCTTAGAGAGTTTTTAGTTCCTCGACACGGGCCACAGGGGGAATAGACGTTGAGTGATTCCCCAGAGAGCTTTTAGCACGATACAAGACTATAGGGGGAATTGACGGTGAGTGCTTCCCCAGAGAGTATATTATTTTCATAGCAGAACCAGATGGCTGGGACTGTGTGTGCCTCCTAGAGGGTTGCTGGTACTTATAGGTTCAAACATAGGAGTTAGGCTATGAGAGCTACCCAGAGGGTTACCTTTTTCCTTCTTGTTGTTGGCTGTTTACTTGTGTGGTTATTTTGTTAGAACTATAGATTGTAGCTGCTTGTGTTCCTATTTACTGCTTCTTGTTTTATTACTGCCATGTATTCATTGAATGTTAGGCACAAATCTTTGGGTGATTTTCTACTGGGATTGTATCTCACACCCTGTTTGGGCCATGCTTTTGGGCCCAATAAGACTATGTTTCTGCAGGTATAGATAAGGGCAAGCGCCCTTCTACTTTAGGTTCTTGATTGCACTGGAGCTGGAGAGCATGGGACCGAGCCGGAGCTCATGATGCTGAGGAGTTTACCTTGTTTTTCCTTTGCACTTTGTTTTTTAGTTGTACTTCAGCATGTTGTTGTGGTTTCCGTTTTCCTTAGATACTTGTACTTGCTGCATCATTATTATTATTTTCCATATAGTTGTTGTTTCTGCTATTGGGTTCCAGTTGTTGCATGTTGTTTACTGCTTCCGCTATTTATTATTGTTTTTCTTACCTTGTATACCTTACCAAATGAGGGCATAGTTTCTCCAATAACTTACCAAGGCCCTCGCTTCTAGTCTGCAGCCTCTGGCGTTTAGGGAAATGCGCTTGAGGTCATGTGGCGAACCGAGTATGGGGCACCAGTGGAGGGGCTCCGGATTTGGGTCATTACAAAGTGGTATCGGGGGAGTTCTTTTCTCTTGCTTTACTATTTGGAGAATTTATCCAGGGATAGGATGAACTCGGTACTTAGTATTAAGCTATGCTTTGGAGTAGCTAACCCGTGTACAGGGAAAAGCCATACTACCTCGTTAATTGCAGTTGCTGGTTTTGAGTTTTTATGGTTGATATGTTTTCACCTAGAGTGATTCGCATGACTTGTGCGGTTATTGTTTATATATTTTGGTTCTATTTCTATCAGAACCTGATGAGATGAGGTTATTCCATCTCATGCGTCATATAGGCACTTCTAGAAATCACATGCCATGCATTATTTCCATGCCATCTAGGGTGAATTAGCGATTGTATGCTGTTGTGATAGACTTTGTGTAGATTATGCATGTTGTTGTGATAGATTCTTAATAGAATCTCTACTGTTATGTTAGATAGATGTTTGTTTTTCCCTTTTATGTGACTATATGAGATGCCAAGATTTGATTTGTGGGGAGTATGGGCCCTCACGAATCGGAATTTGGCACCTCTTTGCCTTGTTTTTAGTGTTTTTGGAGTTCTGTGCAGTTTCTGAGCTACTGCCCAGAAAAACCCAGATTACATAGCGTGTACTTTTTGGATACACGTCGTGTAGTTTTCAGGCCATGTTACTGACCATGTGAGCAGAACACGGTGTCGTGAAAGTAACTTTAGGGACATGCTGTGTATGGTAGGTACACACTGTGTAGGAATGAGCCCTGTACCCGGCCGTGTCACTAACAACACAGGTCGGGGAAGCTCTAGTAGCACACGCTGTGTTGTAATGGAACACACCGTGTAGTCCTATCTAGGTACCCGGCCGTGTCACGAACAACACGGGCCGGTGTTACCTTCTTTTCCACACACCGTGTTTGTTCGGGACACGCCGTGTAGTCTTGACGAGTGCCCGACCGTGTCACGAACAACATGGGACGATGTCACCTCGACCTATACACACCGTGTTTGTTCAGAACACACCGTGTAAGGTTCATCCATGTAGAGGGATGCGTTTTTAACAACACGGGCCACCAAATCCTTGTCCAGTACATGCCGTGTGTGTTAAGAACATGCTGTGTAGTCTCGGGATAAGTCAGACCGTGTGGGTTATCCGTGTAAGGAAACTCAGGCAGGGGAACAGTTTTCAAGTACACACCATGTGTGGGTGCAACATGCCATGTATTTTAAGTGTACACGACCTCTAGGGCAGGAGTATATTCCCATGTCAGTGGGTTAAGAAGACACTTCGTGTAGTTTTTAACACACCGTGTAGTCAAGATTTGTAAGCTTGTGTGTTTTCCTTTCCCTGTTTCCGTTTTGTACTCTTGTGTTTCCTATCTTTGCTTTTCTAATATAAGGCATGATTTTGATCTTTCAGAGCTATGCCTCCGAGACGTCCTTCGGTCGTACGTCTGTCATCAAGAAGTGATCAGACACCAGATGGGGATGATCAAGGACTTCCTGCCAATCCTCCAGTCGAGCCAGCCTTAGCACCAGCTGTTATACCAGTTGTAGGTGCTGATGTGCAGTTCAGGGAAGGTTTTATGAGGATGATGCAGACCTTATAGGGAGTTCCACCTCCTACCACGACTATGGAAGACTTGACGCAAGTTTTTCAACAGCAACATCCTCCCACGTTCTCGGGGAAAGGAGGACCTCAGGCTGTAGAGTCATGGCTGGAAGCCATGCTGACTATCTTTGAGCATCTGGAGACGCCTCCAAAGAGGCGGGTCAAGCTCGCCACCTACATGCTCCGAGACTCCGCCAATAGGTGGTGGGACGTGATCTCATAGGCGGGTCATCAGCAGGCTATGGCTTGGGAGGAGTTCCAGCATGTGTTCTATGACTAATTTTACCCAGAGACCCTGAGTGCCAATCGAGCTCGGGAGTTCATGAGCTTAGAGCAGGGTACTATTTCTGTCATGGAGTATTCCTATTTCTTCACTGAGTTGTAGCGTTTCACAACCCTCTAGGATGGAAGTGGGGTGTTCTTAGCAAGGAAGTTTTAGGATGGCATCATGAGGGAGATCCGCTCGCAAGTGAACATCTTCCAGCTGACTTTCATCACTTCCATCGTCAACCAGGAACTGATCGCAGAGCACAATCTGAGAGACTCTGGAGCTGCGAACCAGGGCAGTTCTGCTTCCAGAGCCAGTCGTCCTCCAGATGACAACAAGAAGCGCCGTAGAGAGCCTACGCGTGGTGACCCGAGGAAGTGAGATGCATCGTTAGGCAGCCAGGTGACATGCTACCAGTGTGTCCGGTTAGGGCACATGAGGTCGCAGTGCCAGATGGACCCCGTGGAGTGCCGATATTGCGGCAAGATGGGTCACCTTCAGCGTTTCTGCTAGGTTTTCTCACCAGCAGCTGGTGACCGGGGTTATTCCATGACTCCTCATTCAGGATCATCCCCACCAATTTCTCACCAGTCAGGGAACTGGAGTTCTTCTGGCCATTCGGGACGAGGTGGAGGGTGAGGCCGTGGCGGTCAGCCATCGGTCCCTCAGCATCAGCAGGGTGGATCAGCTCAGAGTGGTCAGCCAGGGGTGCATGGCCGTGGTGCAGGCCATTATTTCACCGTGGAGAAGATCTATCAGGAGCAGGATCCCTACCCTTCTACAGTTCGAGGTACGATTTTAGTAGCCTCAGTTTTATCTTCAGCCCTTTTCGATACTGGCGCTACGCATAACTTTATCTCTGTTGCTGTCGTGGAGAGCCTTGGGCTCTGCATCTTTTCTTCAGCCGACTCGTTGACACTAGACACACCTTTGGGGACGAGGACATCTAGTGTATGCCAGTGTAGAGAGTTCCCTCTCGAGGTTGCAGGGTATCATTTATTATGGTATCTCTATGTCCTAGAGATGACAGGCTATAATGTCATCCTCAGGATGGACTGGTTGGTTCCCTTCCAGGAAGTCGTCGACTTTTATCACCGCAAAGTGAGTTTCGTTTCACCAGAGGCTGAATCCTTTTGTCATAGAGGTGAATGGGATGTTCAGGCGAGTCGAGAAGGACTCGAGAATCATGGGCTAGGAAGGGTGACGACCCAGATTGCTAGCCTTTATCTGGATGATCAGGGGACTCCACAGTTGGACTTTCCTCCAGTGGTGGATCATTTCAGGGACGTCTTTCCAGAGGACTTTTTGAGTTTGCCTCCGAAGCGTGAGGTAGACTTTTCTATCAAGCTCGTTCCAGGAGCGGAACCGGTGTCCATTCCTCCCTATAGGATGGCTACACCTGAGTTGTAAGAGCTCAAGAAGTAGTTGGAGGAGTTGCAGGCAAAGGGGTTCATCCAACCTAGTACTTCTCCTTGGGGTTTTCCTGTCCTGTTTGCGAAGAAGGCATACGATACCCTTCGACTTTGTGTGGATTATCGGAAGCTGAATCAGTTGACGGTCAAGAACCTATATCCCTTGCTGAGGATCAATGACCTCTTTGATCAGATTCGAGGATCCCGGGTGTTATCGAAGATTGACTTGAGGTCCGATTATCATCAGTTGCGCGTTAGACCATCAGATATACCTTTGACAGCCTTCAGGAGCAGGTATGGTCTATACGAGTATACAGTCATGCCGTTCAGTCTCACGAACGCGCCTATAGTTTTCATGGCACTGATGAACCGAGTGTTGCATCCTTACTTGGATTCCTTTGTCGTGGTCTTCATGGACGATATCTTGGTGTACTATCACACTCGACACGACCATGCCACACATCTTGAGATCATTCTGAGTACACTGAGAGAGCATCAAATTTATGCTAAACTCTCAAAGTGCCACTTCTAGATGGATCAGATTCACTTTTTGGGTCACGTCATCTCAGAGGCAGGAGTATCTGTGGACCCAGAGAAAGTGAGAGATGTAGTCTCCTGGGATCAGCTGAAGAACATTTTTGAGGTGCGGAGTTTCCTAGGGCTGGCTGGATACTATAGACGCTTCATTCAGGACTTTTCACGCCTATCAGCACCTTTGACAGGTATGACCAAGAAGGGGGTGAAGTTCTTATGGTCAAATTCTTGTGAGTCAGCCTTTCAGGAGCTGAAGGGAAGATTGACATCAGCTCCGATACTAGTCTTTCCAAATCCAAGAAAGAGCTACACTATTTATTGTGATGCTTCAGGTATCAGGCTAGGAGCTGTGCTTATACAGGGAGATGGAGTCATTGTGTACGGATATTGGTAGTTGAGGCCACATGAGAGGAACTACCCTACGCACGATCTAGAGTTGGAAACTGTTGTTAATTCCTTACTCTATTGGAGACACTATCTGCAGGGAGAGAACTTTGAGGTTTTCACCGACCATAAGAGTCTCAAGTACATATTCACTCAGCATGATCTGAATCTGAGGCAGCGCAGGTGGGTTGAGTATCTTCAGTCTTTTGATTTCGAGCTCGCCTATACGCCAGGAAAGGGAAACGTAGTGGTAGACACGTTGAGTAGGAGAACTGAGATTCAGGCAGTTCAGGAGGCCAGTAGTGAGTGGAAGCTTATGGCTCTGTTCTCTGAGATGCATCTGGAGGTGCACGATAGACAGGGACAGACCTTCCTATCTTCTGTACCTGTTACCTCTATGTTACTTGATCGGGTACAGATGAGACAACTATCAGACTCAGAAGGCTTAGTCATGCGGGAGGGTGTATCAGGAGAGGACCCTCTTCCTAGATGGATAGTGGGCGAGGATGAGATCTTGTGTTTCCAGGGATGCATATGGGTGCCAGAAGACATACGTGTGGATCTGATGCGGGATTTTCATTCCTCTGTTTGGGCAGTTCATCCTGGAGTCACCAAGATGTATCAGGATCTTCATCACCTGTACTGGTGGCCAGGTATAAAAAAGGATGTTGCTGGTTTTGTCATGAGATGTTCTACTTGTCAGTAGGTGAAAGAAGAGCATCAACAACCAGTAGGCCTTTTACAGCAATTACCCATTCTGGTGTGGAAGTGGAACGATGTTGTGATAGACTTCGTGACCGGGTTGCCGAGATTTCCTCGGGGAAACGATGCTATTTGTGTTGTCGTCGAAAGACTCACGAAGGTTGCTCACTTCTTTCCGATCAAGTAGACCTTCAGTGTCGATGATCTGGGACGACTTTACATCTGAGAGATCGTTCATCTATATGGAGTTACACACTCCATTTTTTCAGACAGGGATGCACGCTTTACCTCTTGATTCTGGTAGGGACTTCAAAAGGCCATGGGCACATAGGTACTTTTGAGTATAGTATACCATCCCCAAACTGATGGCCAGTCCGAGCACACGATCTAGGTGCTTGAGGATATGCTCCGAGCCTGTATTCTAGACTTTAGCGGTTCTTGGGAGAAGCATATTCCTCTGGTGGAGTTCACCTACAAAAACCATTTCCATAAAACCATTCAGATGGCACCATATGAGGCTTTGTATGGTAGGCCATTCCGATCACCCTTATGCTGGCTGGAGGCAGGAGAGGCAGCTTTGCTGGGACCTCGTCTTGTTCAGGAGACTTCAGAGCAGATAGAGCTGATTCGGAAAAGGATGGCTACAGCACAGTCTCGGCATAAGTCTTATGCTGATCAATGAAGATGACCTTTGGAGTTCGAGGTCGGGGATCAGGTTTTCCTACGTTTCGCACTGAGGTTGGGACACAAAAGGATTCGGAGATAGGGTAAGCTTTCACCATGGTACGTCGGGCCGATTGAGGTTTTGGAGAGATTTGGGCCAGTCGTCTGTCGGTTGCAGATACCCCAGAGGTACCGGGAAATGCACGACGTCTTCCACGTCTCTCAGCTCTGACGTTACTTTTTAGACCCATCTCATGTCTTTCAGCCCGAGGAGGTTGAGCTCGAAGCAGATCCATCGTTTGAGGAGCATCTCATCCGGATTGTCGATCACAGTACGAAGGTTTTCTGAGGCCGGTTTATCCCTCTTGTACGAGTGCTATGGAAGCATGGGTGAGTACAGGACGAGACCTGGGAGAGAGAGGCCGATGTACGATCGCAGTGGCCAAAGCTGTTCAGGGTTTGTACTTCTACACCACGCTAGGGAAATTTGGGGATAAATTTCTTTAAGGGGGGAAGTTTTTAAGAACCAAGATCTTCTTTTCAGGTATTTTTTCCTTTTTCTGGAGTTTTTAAGAAAAATGAACTTTCTGGAAATTTTTGAAGTACACACCGTGTACTTTCTGAGTACCCACCATGTACTCTTCCCCAGCTTGAAGCCGTGTGCTGGCCGTGCCCGGGCCACACACACGGTGTGTAGGGGCGATGTGGAGGCCGATTTTGGCGGAGTATGGAAAAACCCACTACACGTCGTGTACTTTAAAAATACATGCCATGTACTTTTTTTATTTTACTAAACGGACCGGGGTCGCGCCTAACGCATGGAAATACCTCCTTCAAGGTCCTGTTCATCCGAGAGCGACCCGTACGACCGAATCTTCGACGAGCTCCCGCCTCTTTGTCTGTCCTCCGATTTGAGCATGGTCGATTGCATTGAAATCGCAGCGGTAAGACCTTCCTTCTGCTTGAGCTTCGTTTTCTGATTCCTCTTCGTTTTCGAGTTATCGTGGGTTGAGAATTTGTGTGTTTTATCATATCTACGGCATTCTAAGGGGAATCAATCTTCGTGGTTCACGTATATCGATCTCCTAGGATCGAGGTAGGTGGTTTGTGCCTTTCTGTTGAAATTTGATGAGTATTTTGTGAAAATTCCACAAATTCCCTTGGGCAGGGAATTGTGGGTTTCCTGTTTTTCCCTGCTATTTTACTTCTTTGCTTGATTGCTGTAGTAGAGGTTTATGCTTGGAAGTAAAGTAATCTATTTTGTGCTCAGGTTGCTTTTACATGTTTGTTTTTCATGTTTGGCATTTTTCCAGTTGCCATGCCTAGTCGTAGGATAGTGGAACTGCTACTTTTTTATGCTGTTGAGCCTTAGAATGATATCCAAGTAGTTCTTGAGGTTTACTTGGACGATACATGCACGCTATGCATATTTATTTTTACTCAGGACTGTGAGAACCTAGAGTAGTAGACCAAAGGGAGAATTGAAGGAAGGGATTCTCCAGAGTTTCTTTTAATATGATGCGAGACCTCAGGGGGAATTGACGATAAGTGATTCCTCAGAGAGTCTATAGTTCCTCGACGCGGGCCACAGGGGGAATAGACGTTGAGTTCTTCCCCAGAGAACCTTTAGCACGATACTAGACTATAGGGGGAATTGATGGTGAGTGCTTCACCAGAGAGTATATTATTTTCATAGAGGAACCAGAGGGGTGGGATTGTGTGTGCCTTCTAGAGGGTTGCTGGTACTTATAGGTTGAACCATAGGGGTTAGGCTGTGAGAGCTACCCAGAGGGTTACCTTTTTCCTTCTTATTGTTGGCTGTTTACTTGTGTGCTTCTTTTGTTAGAACTGTAGATTGTAGCTGCTTGTGTTCCTTTTTACTAGTTCTTGTTTTATTACTGCCATGTATTCATTGAATGTTAGGCACAAATATTTGGGTGATTTCCTACTGGGATTGTATCTCACACCCTGTTTGGGCCATGCTTTTGGGCCCAAGAAGACTATGTTGCTGCAGGTATAGATAAGGGAAAGTGCCCTTCTACTTCAGGTTCTTGATTGCACTGGAGATGGAGAGCATGGGACCGAGAAGGGGCTCGCGATGCTGAGGATTTTACCTTGTTTTTCCTTTGTACTTTGTTTTTCAGTTGTACTTCATCACGTTTTTGTGGTTTCTGTTTTCCTTAGATACTTTTACTTGCTGCATCATTATTATTATTTTCCATATTGTTATTTTTTCCACTATTGGGTTCCAGTTGTTGCATGTTGTTTACTGCTTCCGCTGTTTATTGTTGTTTTTCTTACCTTGTATACCTTACTGAATGAGGGAATAGTTTCTCCAATAACTTACCAAGGCCCTCGCTACTAGTCACCAGCCTGTGGAGTTTGGAAAAACACGCTTGAGGTCATGTGGCGAACCGGGTACGGGGCACCAGTGGAGGGGCTCCAGATTCGGTTCGTTACATTAAATGTTTCCTTAATTATTAGCTAAGTATTCAAGAACCAATAATTGTACTTTCTTTTTTAGTTAATGGCTAGAAATAAGAGAACCCATTACAACATTCAACGTGATAGGAAATGTGACAATTTCCCTAATGAAATGCCAAATATGATGGGAGAAAGAGCTCAAAACTTCATGAAAATACTTTATCAACTAGCTCAAGTTATGAATAATAACCTAAAACATGTGGAACACCCTTTTTCTCCTAAGAAAGTGAAATTTTTAGTTGAATCCTTTATACAACAAAGGCCTCCCATATTTAGTGGATCTTCCAAGCCCATCATCACAAAACAATGGATTAACTCCATTAAGAAGATATTATCTATCCTTAAATTCTCATAAGAAGAGAAAGTTGTACTATCGGTCTATAATTTTGATGGGGAAGATGATTAGTGGTGGTAACTGATCAAAAACAAAAATTATAAGGAGGAAATTGATTCCATGGAATGGAAGGATTTCAAGAAAAAAAAATTTCAATAAATATTTTCACCAAACTCTCCTTTTTTAAGATAGAAAGTGAGTACCTTAGACTGAAGAAAATGGAAGACAAGTATATTAGGGTGTATGAGGCTTGATTTAAAAGGCTTTAATTATTTTCCTCTAGCTTTATCATGAACACTAAAATCAAGATGGATCACTTCTTTAGAAGACAAAACAAAATTATATAAAAAGCATTAGCGATTTGAGACTTTGACAGCTATGAGAAGATTATTTGTTTTTATATTAAGGTTGAAATAGAGACCAGAGGCTCTCAATGGTCTCATGGGTCCAAATATAAAAAGAGAAAAATGAAGTTTAATATGGGAGGATCAATAGATAAATTCCATTATGAAAAGAAAACCCAACATCCCACATATCAAAAGTGTGGGAAGAAGTATCTTGGGAACTACCTAAGGGGAACCAGAAGATGTTTCAAATGTGGAGAAGTGGGGAAACTGACTAATAACTACTAAATAGATATGAGTAATCCCACTAATGTGGAAGAAAAAAGGAAGGTTCCGATCAATACTCAACCTGTAGTGTAGTGTTTCAACTATAAGAAACATGGGAATTATGTGAGCCAATGATCTAAGACAAGGGTAGTTAGAGGAAATCAACAATAACATCCATGGTAGAAAGGAAGGGAATATGATATCACTACTACTAAAGTGGATCATGATAATGATTTTTTTATAGGCACACTGGTTTTCATGAAAGAATAGAAAGTTTACTCTTTGATTTTGGTTCTATGCATTCTTTCATATCTTCTAAGTTTCGTAGAACTATTCAAAAACCACCTCAAAATATGGTGGTTGAGTTATCTATGAGAACATAGAATGGGGAAATTATCACATCCAAAGTATATAACTTTTCCTTAGTTAAATTTTATGGACCAAAACTCCCATAAAATATTTTCATACTTCCTTTGATGGAGTTCGATGCTATATTAGACATAGATTAACTATCTTTATATAAATCTAACATTAACTGTTAGGAAAGGGAGATCACTCTTCAAATCCTGAGAAATCCTCTAATTTTATATAAGTATAAGGATGAGGATGAATCTAATTAAGAATAATCATCTAAATTGTAGATATTATTTCCATATTAATAAGAATATCTAGGTCAAATGGTTAAGACAAATGAGAGAATCATGACCGAAGACATGCCCATTGCGAGAGACTACACTGATGTGCTACCAAAAGAATTTTATAGTATTCCTCTTGACCAAGATGTTAATTTCTAAATTGAAATTATTCCTAGATATCTACATATATCAAATAATCCTTATAGAATTTCCACCATTGAGTTAGAGAAACTGAAGAAACAGTTATAAGAGAATATGGAGAAAGGTTTTATATGCCTGAGTACTTCACCATGGGGTGAGCCAGTCCTATTGGTAAAGAATAAGGATGCATAAATGAACCTCTGTATTGATTACCATAAGCTCAATAAAATCACAATAAAGAATAAGTATCCCATTCCATGGATATATGACTTGTTTGATCAACTACTTGGGGACAATTATTTCTCTAAGGTGGACCTTTGGTTGGGATGTCACCAATTAAAGGTGAAGAAGGAAGATATTCCCAAGAATTCATTTTAAACAAGTTATGTACACTATGATTTTATAGTCATGCCCTTAGTACTCACTAATGATCAAGAAATTTTCATGGACCTAATAAATTGAGTCTTTAGAGATTACCTCGACAAATTTATGGTAATCTTTATTGATGATATTTTGATATACTCCAAGAGTAAGGAGGAACAACAAAAGTATTTGAATACTTTGATAAAGACTTTGAAAAGGGATAAAATTTATGCAAAGTATAGTAAATGTGAATTTTGTATGGAGGAATTATCATTATTGGGGAATTTTATCACCATTAAAGGAATATATTTAGACCCTTACAAGATAAAGGCAATTGAAGAGTGGCCTAAGAAAACATCTGTAATAATGATATGTAGTTTTCTTGGTCTATTTGGGTATTAATGATTATTTTTGAAGAAATTATCAAAATTTTAAAATACACTAACCAAGTTTAATCAGAAGGGAGTAAGGTTTATATAGACCAGTGAATGCGAAGACTGCTTCAAAGAGTTGAAAAAGAGGTTTATCACTACATCGATACTCACACTACCAGCAACCGGGGAAATCTTTTTGGTATAAAATGATGAGTCAAAGAAAGGATTAGGATTTTTACTGATGAAAAATGATAAAGTGATAACCTAAACCTCAAGGAAGTTTAAAATCCATGAGAAAAACTATCCCATTCATGATATGAAGTTAGCAACTGTGATCTTCACATTGAAAATATGACATTGTTATATCTATGGGGAGAAGTGTGAGATATATACTGACCATAAGATCCCAAAATACATATTCACATAGAATGAGATTAATATGTTCCTATGAATATGGTTAGATCTCATCAAGGATTATGATAACTCAATCCACTACCATTCTAGTAAATCAAATAAAGCGATGGATTCTCTAAGTAGAAAGGATTCTGTAACTTTATCAATGATGATAATTGATAAAGATTAAATCTTCTTAGACTTGAAAAGGATGGAAATGAGAATAATTAAGGAAGGAACATAATCAATACTTTCTCAAATGATTGATCAACCATCCCTTATGGAGAAAATAAAGGATTCTCAAAGAACTGATGAGGAAATTCAGAAAAAATTAGAAGCTATCAGAAATAGGAAATCCTCAGAGTTAAAAATTGATAAGGAAGGTGTCATAAGATTTGGGTCATGACTATGTGTACCATCTAATCCAGATATAAAGAAAGAGTTTTTGAATGATGCACATAGCTCAACTTTCTCTATTCACCCAGGAAGCACAAAGATGTATTGAGATTTCCAAGAGCACTATTTGTAGGACAATTTGAAGAATTAGATTTCTGAATATACATCAATGTGCCTGATATGTTAGCAAGTGAAGCTTGAAAGGAAACATTCTATGAGAATGATGCAACCATTACCCATACCAACATAGAAATGGGAAAACATCACTATGGAATTTGTCATCAGACTTCCAAATACATATAGAGGAAATAATACAATTGTAAGAGTTGTTTTCCTAGAACCAATTGTTTGTACTTAGATTACATGAATATTTAATATATTTAAATATTAAACATATTATTAAATATTGGTCATTTTTCAGCATGACTATAGTGTAATAATGTCCTGGAGTATTTGTCACATTAAAAAGGTCATAGTGGTTCCCCACTATGATGAGAACCATGAAGTGCTATGAAAATATTATTAAATATAGTTCTGTGGTTTGATGACAAACTATGATGGGACACATAGTATACAGACCGTCAGGTGTGAGTACTCATAAGCATATGAGACTTCTTCTCATGAAGATTACACTTGGTAATCTCCAAGACAAGAGATTATGAGAACAAACCTGCCAGTAGGAATTTCACATGTTTTGGTGTCATCAGATATTCCTATATATGAGCATGTGAAATGGTCCTTATACTTTAATATTATCATTAATATGTGTCATGACTCACTCACCTTGATTTACTAATGAAAACCACTGCGTAGACAGTTGGCGGGAAGTAGGGTATGTTGGGTGTGTCATTAATTACATGTTATTTGTAACGACCCGAACTTTTTAATTATATTTGTTTCCTAATTTTGAGTGTTATTTTATTTTATACTCAACAAAACTATATCCTTTAATTAATGAAGTGGGTATAATTAAAATGAGACCGTTGAATTTCGACTGTTATATGACCGTTGGTCAATATGTACTTTGGTCAATATGACCGTTGGTTAATATGACCGTTGGAAACTATAATATTAATGTTGTGTTTTTATAAACACGGTTATCTTGGTTAATTAATACATAAAGAAGATTGAATGGCCTCATCCAATAGACTCGAGCCATATGAAGCCCATCTGTCGGAGCTTGGGAAGGAGGTAGCATCACTGGGATTTGCTCTGGACCAAGCCCAAGCCGAACTTGAACGTATGAAGCTTGAACGAAATTGCATAAGGGAGAAGTTCAAGCTGATAGAAATCACCACACGGGCAATGTTGTCCAAGCCACCCCAAGATTCTATCACCATAGAACACCTTACACTTAGTTCCTATGCTGGTGTTATAAGGGGCTATGTAACGAGACCTTAGCTTCTTTGTGTAATCCTTTTATATAAATAAATTGTTATTTCTTATTATGGCCAAGTTTGTGAATTTCAAATATCTGGAAAAATATAGGATGTGTACTATTGATGAATTTAGGAAAAAAGGGTATTTTAAACTATTTTTTTATTCATTAAATAATTGATAATGTGAAATTATTTTCAAGAAATGGTCTTCTACAGTTGTGTTCGGTAAGAAATTTAGAGTCTAATAAGATCAACTTTGTTTTTAGTGAATAGTAAAGTAAGAATAGTAACATACCCACATGAATAGTAATGAATAGTAATGAATATTAATGAATAGTAATTTGACAAAAAAAATAGAAACTTCACCCATGAATGTATAAATACATTTTAGACATCTTAAAAGTGAAAAAACGATCATAGTTTAAGTTTTGGTATTTTTGTTTGTCATAAAAATTTTATTTACAATTTTATAATTAATTTAATAATTTAAAATGGAAATATATTTTCATAAAATGTAATCATACATTATTACTTTATTTTATTATGGTTATACGATAATTTTATGGGACCTTGATTACTTTTTCAAGGTGTTATAAAATGAGTTATAGTTTTAAAGTTGTTTTTTTGGAATAAATAATGATTTTATTTAAAAATTAAATTAAAAATATTTAGGAAATTATTTTCATAAAATGGAATTAATTTTTTAATTTAGAGCATCGATATTAGGTTAGGTTAAATTTTTGGGATTTTTCTGAAATAGTTGATTTATCGGTGAATAGTAAAAATGCAGTTTTGAGTTTCGGGTGTTTAATGACATCATTAATGATGTAATAATGTTTTAAGCTTTTTGGTCGACTTATTATTAGTGAGATATGCTATGAGGTGTCCCAAGTGTCCAATACCATGGGAAAATACCATGTTCAATCCAATGGTTTTTCAAATACAATCGATGAGGTGTCCCTTGGAAATTAATAATTTATTCACTCACTTTTCCTATAAATACCAAGCCATTTACCTCATTCATTTCATTCCAAAATCATCCTCAAATAAGTGATGGTATCATAACCTCCCAAGGAGTCCTCCCAAGTTTCCCTCAAGCCTCCCAAGGTCCTGACCTTCAAGCTTTCTAAGTTACTCTTCAAGGTAAGGGATCCTTTCACCCTCCTCTTTTAAGCCACAACTTCCTTTATGTTGTGTCTTCTAATTTCCATATATTTATGTTGAGGGTATGTTTTTATATGTTATAATTTCTTTTCATTTCATGTATAATTGTTGAGTGACCCTTTCCGCTCTCATGAATTTATTTTCTGAATTTTTAAGTTATGCCATTAGGTTGCCGATTTTTTCTTAAAAGGAATCGCATCTTCTCTTTTATCTCATCTTTCCTTTTAATGTGGTATGTCATTCAAATTACCATAACATGTTCTTATCTCCATGTTTTATATATTTATACTATATTATAAGTTATTTATGATTGGTTTACTCTTGTACCCTCCCTTTTTATTGTTTTCTAAAACCATGTTATAGAGCCGTTATGCTGCAGAAATTTCATCTCAAAATTTATATCTCTTTCTCTCAAGAAATTCTCTTGTTTTATTTATGTGAATACCCAGACCTATTTCGTTTCTATGGGTATTCATAAATATATAAATATGATATATTTGATTCTGTAATTGACATACATATAACCCTCACTCCTTTTCCATGGGTTATAAATGATATAATGATCTTATTTTTAAGAACTTTTAAAACGTCATGATTTTGAAATGAAACCCATTTCTTTGATTCTATTTGGGTTATTTATGAAATGTTTGATTATGATCTATGTGGATCACATGTATGTAAATACATATTAAGGGTGTTACCTGATAGTTCTCCAATGCATTGGGTAAATAATTAATCTCTAGAGATGACAAGTTTCACGATACCTTGGTGAATAACCTTGGTAATTTTTATGACACCTCAGGGATAAACCTTGGTGATATGTTAATGAATGTCTAAATTAAATGTTGTAGCCACATATTCAAGTTATGATTCAAGTTCATTTTATTATGATATTCCTATTCTTCCTTTTCTCATGCCTTTATGACTTTTATCATGTTCTTATTAATATTTCTCAAGATCACATGTCAACTATTTCACTTATTTTACTTACTGAGCCTTATACTCACCCTTTCCTTTTATGTATGTCTCCAGGTTATGTGATGCAGTAATTGTACATAGGATGAACCTATAATGAAGCATTAAAAGTTTATTATAAGGTTTTTTTATGTTTTTTTTCATGTATTTTGTTCCTGATTCCCAAGACACTATACTTTAAAGATCCTCAGTTTGTAAAATGTAATGAAAAGTTATGTAATAAAAAGGAGGGATTCCATAGTCGGCATCAAAGGATAGTTTATTTATTTATGGAAATTAGGTTATAAAATCTTTAGTAATAATCCTATATAAAATTTTAAATATAGGAAAACTTCCTGGTATTTTGGTGAGTATTAAGTAAGTGGTTTATCAAGAAAATACATCCCTGTTTAGATACAAGCAGGTAGAGGCGGATCTGGCATAGATGTACATAGGGGTAAAACCTGAAAACACCTCTTTGAGATAGACTTGAATGGGAACTAGTACACAAAAACGGGTCTTGCTGCAGTCTTGGTTACGACACTCCCGGGGGATATGTTTGGTTAATCATAAGCTTTTTATGAATCATTATGAAGGATTTATAGAGAAATGTAATTGTTTAAAGAAGTTTTAAGACATAAATCCTTTATAGTTAAAAGATTCATAAATGAAATAAATTTCTCATTAAGGTTTTATTTATTTAGAAATGGTGGGTAATAGGAGTAACCGTGTAAATGGTGACCGCAATGGACCATGCACCGACGACCCTCTAATGGAAGCCGGAATGGAAACATTCATGTGAATGATGAACCTACTGACTGAAGTTATGGGAAATAACTTGAATCAAGCTGAGAGACCGATCTCACCATGAAGGGAAAAACATTCTGTTGAGTCCTTTATGCATCAACGACCACCAAAGTTCAGTGTATTGACTGATCCATTGATTGATGAGCAGTGGATCAGCTCTATCGAGAAGATATTTTATGTGCTCCACAGTTCAGAGCAAGAGAAGGTCACCCTGGCTATCTATCGCTTAGAAGGAGAAGCTGATCCGTGGTGGGATCTGATTAAAAACACAGGGCAAAGAGTGGAAGTTGAAGCTATGGAGTGAGAAGAGTTCAGAGGAATCTTATTTAGTAAGTATTTCCCTCGTTACACGATAACAAGAATGGAGAAGGAGTTTATCGAGCTGAAGCAGAAGGAGAATGAATCTATGGGAAGCTATGAGATGAACTTCACCCAACTTTCACGATATACCTCTAGCTTTGTCATGGATCTAAATAGTAAGGTTGATATATTCTTTGGTGGACTAAGACCTCATCTGCGGAAGAATCTAGCCAACCGAGACTATGATAGCTACGAGGAGATCGTGCGGAGTGTGATGAAGGTCGAACTGGAGTTTGGTGAGACGCAATTCTCTCATAAATAAAGCGACAAAAAGAGATTGATGGAGCCCGGCTTAGGGATGACCTTTGATCAAGGAAGAGGAGGCAAGAAAGTGAAATGTCCCACGTGTAATAAATGTGGGAAGAATCATTTGGGGAACTGCCTGCTCGGGAGCGGGAAATACTACAAGTGTGGAAGAGATGGCCATATTGCAAGGAATTGTCATAGTGAGGTGAAACCTCAACTTTCAAACACTAACGAAAAGGGAAAGATGGTGAAATCCCTACCTGATGTCCAGTGCTTTAAGTGTGTACAACTTGGTCACTTTTCCAATCACTATCCAAATCCGAGGGTAGTGGAGGGGAACCACCATCAACCTCAGCAAAGGAAAAGGGAGCAAGGTCATTCTTTTGCTATAACGACAGCTAAAGTTAAATCTCAAAATGATTTGGTAGCAGGTACTCTTGTTGTTCTCTCAAAGATAGCAAGTAATTTGTTTGATTTTAGTTCTACGCATTCCTTTATTTCCTCCAAGTTTGAAAATAATTTAGAATCAACCCCCGACTTTCTAAAAGTAGAGTTATTAGTCAATACTCCTAGTGGGATTATCCAAGCATCATTAGTGTTTAGAAACTATAGTATTTACTTTGGTGAGCACAATATTATAGAAAATCTAGTAGTCATTCCCATGCTTGAATTCGACATTATACTAGGGATGAACTGGCTCTCAAAGTATAATGCTAAGATCAAATGCAGAAGTAAGGAAATATCAGTAGTCTTGAATGGAAAACCTATAGTTATCTTCCAAGGAGAGATATCTCAACCTGATCTTTGTCTAGAATGAACTCCTATATCCTTATTTATGGAATTGATCGGTGATGAAGAAGAAGGAAATTAGAGTTTGAGGATAAAAAATGTACCCATCATCCATAAATACATTGACGTATTTCCTGAGGAGTTGCCTATACCTCCCCCAGAAAGAGAGATAGAGTTCTCCATTGAACTTGTACCTGAATCTCATTAAATATCAAAGACCCTATATAGGATGGAAAATGTGGAGTTGGAGGAATTAAAGAAACAACTCCAAGATATTTTGGAGAAGGGGTTTATCCACCCAAGTGTGTATCCTTGGGGAGAACCTGTTATCTTTGTGAAGAATAAGGATGGATCAATGCGGCTATGCATTGATTATAGAGAATTTAATGGGATCACAGTAAAGAAAAAAATACCCTCTTCCAAGAATTGATGACTTATTTGACCAACTTGGTGGGGATCAATTCTTCTCTAAGATTGATCTTCGATCTAGTTATCATCAATTGATGGTGAAGACAGAAGATATTCCAAAAACTGCCTTCCGATCAAGATATGGGCATTATGAGTTCATTGTTATGCCTTTTGGACTGACTAATGCACCTACTATTTTTATGGATTTTATGAATAAAGTCTTTAAACACTACCTTGATAAATTTGTGGTAGTTTTTATTGATGATATTCTGATATATTCCAAAAGTCGTGAGGAGCATGAGGATCATATAAGGGTTATTTTGAAAACTCTATGGAAGGAGATACTTTTTGGAAAGTTTAGTAAATGTGAATTCTGGTTACAACAAGTTGCTTTCTTGGGGAACATTGTTACCAATGAAGGAATCACAGTTGACCCTGCAAAGATAAAAGTTGTGGAGGAGTGGCCTCAACATAAAATAATAACTGTGATTCGTAGTTTCCTTGGATTATTGAGATATTATAGGAGGTTTGTGAAAAACTTTTCACAACTTTCTAATCCATTAACCAAGTTAAATCGAAAAGGGGTTAAGTTCATCTAGACAAAGGAGTGTGAGGAAAGTTTCCAAGAGATGAATAATAGATTGGTTACTGCACTAGTGTTAACTCTGCCCTCAAGTGAAGAAGGTTTCGTTATTTTTAGTGATGCATCTCTGAAATGGATTGCCTGCGTCCTCATGAAAAATGACAAGGTCATTGCTTATGCATCTTGATAGTTGAAGACTCATGAGAAGAAATATCCTACCCATGATCTAGAGCTAGATGCTGTTGTTTTTGCTATGAAGATATGCAGGCACTATCTTTGTAGAGAGAATTGTGATATATACATAGACCATCAAAGTTTGAAGTATATTTTCACACAAAATGAATTGAACATGAGACAAAGGAGATGGTTGGAACTCTTTAAATACTATGATTGTTCAATTCATTATTATCCCAGAAGAGTAAACAAATTCGCTGATGCATTAAGTAGGAAAGACCCAGTTGTTCTGTCCATTATGAGGATTCAAAAAGATACTTTGATCAATGACCTAGTAAAATTGGACATGGGAATTATAAGGTAAGGGAAATCATCAACCCTAACCCAAACTATTTATCAACCATCACTACTAGAGAAGATAAAAAAGATCATAAAGAAGATCCTTTGTTACAGAAGAAGTTTGAGGCTGTGAAGGATGGGAAGTTTCCTAAGTTCAATACTGATTAAAGTGGTGTACTGAAATTTCGTACAAGACTATGTGTTCCATCTATTCTGGAAATAAAGAAGGAAATGATGGATGAATATCATAGGTCTAATTTCTCTATACATCTTGGTAGCCCAAAAATGTATAGGGACTTTCATGATCATTATTGGTGGGATAATATGAAAAGGGAGATTGCTGACTACACTTCAAGGTGTCTAGTATTTCAGCAACTGAAGGAAGAACGAATACTTTCTAAAGGGGTATTGCAACCACTACCCATACCAGCATGAAAGTGAGACAATATCACTATGGACTTCCTCACTGGTCTCTAGAGAACTTCCAAGGGAAATAATTCGATATGGGTTATTGTGGACTGTATCACCAAGACTGCCCATTTTATCTCCATTCGGGAAGATTTATCTCTTGATAAACTTTCCAGGATTTATGTGAAGGAAGTGGTAAGGCTGTATGGAGTTCCACTTTCTATCATATCTGATCATTATCCAAGGTTCACATCAAAATTCTGGAGAAGTCTTCAACAAGCTCTGAGCACTGAATTGAGTTTCAGTACGGCCTATCACCCCCAAAATGATGGCCAATCTGAAAAGACTATTCAAACAATCGAAGACAAGCTGAGAACTTTCTCAATGGAATTTAAAGGTGGATGGGATCAACATATATCTTTAGTGGATTTCTCTTACAACAACAGCTTCCACTCGAGCATTCAAATGGCACCCTATGAAGCTATATATGGGAAGCGATGTAGAACTCCTACTTTTTGGGATGAAGTTGGTGAGAGAAAGATTCTTGGGCTTTATCTTGTGAAAGAGATGACAGAAAAGTTCCATTCCATCCAACAACACATTAAGGCTACTCAGAGTCGGCAAAAGAGATATGCTGACAACCGTCTAAGGGACTTGGAATTTGATGTCAGTGAAAAAGTCTTTTTGTGGATTTCACCTTGGAAGAGAGTCACGAGGTTTGGGAAGAAAGGGAAGCTCATCCCTAGGTACATTGCCCCCTATGAAATCCTTGATCGTGTGCGAGAAGTGGCCTATCGGCTTGCACTTCCTCCAAATCTAGCCCAAGTTCATGATGTCTTCCATGTATCCCTGTTAAGGAAGTACATACCTGACCGTTCACATGTACTAAATCCATAGGTGGTACAACTAGAACATGACCTCTCTTATGAAGAGAAGACGATGGAGATCTTGGATCGTAGATGCAAGGTTCTACGCAACAAGACTACCCACCTTGTTAAGGTGTTGTGGAGGAACCAAAAATGTGAAGAAGCCACGTGGGAACTGGAGGATTCCATGAGACAGAAGTACCCACGCGTTTTCCCATCCGAGGGTACAAGATAAAATTTCGGGGATGAAATTTCTTAAGGGGGGAAGAATGTAATGACCCGAAATTTTTAATTATATTTGTTCCCTAATTTTGTGTGTTATTATATTTTATACACAAAAAACTATATAATTTAATTAATGAAGTGGGTATAATTAAAATGAGACCATTGGGTTTTGACTGTTATATGATCGTTGGTCATTATGACCGTTGGTCAATATGCCCGTTGGTCAATATGCCCGTTGGAAACTATAATCTTAACGTTGTGTTTTTATAAATATGGTTATGTTGGTTAATTAATACAGAAAGAAGATTTAATGGCCTCATCCAGTAGACTCGAGCCATATGAAGCCCATCTATTGGAGCTTGGGAAGGAGGTAGCATCACTGGGCTTTGCTCTGGACCAAGCCCAAGCCGAACTTCAACATATGAAGCTTGAACAGAATCGCCTATGGGAGAAGTTCATCCTGATAGAAATCACCACTCGGGAAATGTTGTCTGAGCCACCCCAAGATTCTATCACCATAGAACACCTTACACTTAGGTCCTATGCTGGTGTTATAAGGGGCTATGTAGCGAGACCTTAGCTGCTTTGTGTAATCCTTTTATATAAATAAATTATTATTTCTTATTATGGCCAAGTTTGTGAATTTCAAATATCTGGATAAATATAGGATATGTACTATTGATGAATTTAGGAAAAAAAGGGCATTTTAAACTTTTTTTGTATTCATTAAATAATTGATAATGTGAAATGATTTTCAAGAAATGGTCTTCTACAGTTGTGTTCGGTACGAAATTTAGAGTCTAATAAGATCAACTTGGTTTTTAGTGAATAGTAAAGCATGAATAGTAACACACCCACATGAATAGTAATTAATAGTAATTTGACAACAAAATATAAACTTCACCCATGAATGTATAAATACATTTTAGATATCTTAAAAGTGAAGACATGATCATAGTTTAAGTTTTGGTATTTTTTTTGTCATAAATATTTTATTTACAATTTTATAATTTATTTAATAATTTAAAATGGAAATATATTTTCATAAAATGTAATCATACATTGTTACTTTATTGTATTATGGTTATACGATAAGTTTATGGTACCTTGATTACTTTTTTAAGGTGTTACAAAATGAGTTATAGTTTTAAAGTTGTTTTTTTGGAATAAATAATGATTTTATTTAAAAATTAAATTAAAAATATTTAGGAAATTATTTTCATAAAATGGACTTCATTTTTTAATTCAGAGCATCGATATTAGGTTAGGGTGAATTTTTGGGATTTTTTCGAAACAGTTAATTTATCGGTGAATAGTAAAAATGCAGTTTTGAGTTTCGGGTGTTTAATGACAACATTAATGATGTAATAATGATGTAAGATTTCTGGTCGAATTATTATTAGTGAGATATTCTATGAGGTGTCCCAAGTGGCCAATAAGATGGTAAAATACCATGGTCAAGCCCATGGTTTTTCAAATACCACCGATGAGGTGTCCCTTGGAAATTAATAATTTATTCACTCAGTTTTCCTATAAATACCAAGACACTTCCCTCATTAATTTCATTAAAAAATCATCCTAAACGAATTTCTAGTCTCCTTTCCTCCCAAGGAGTCCTCCCAAGGTTCCCTCAATCTTCCCAAGGTCTCGACCTTCAAGCTTTCTAAGTTACTCTTCAAGGTAAGGGATCCTTTCACCTTCCTCTTTTAAGTCACGACTTCCTTTATGTTGTGTCTTCTAATTTCCATATATTTATGTTTAGGGTATGTTCTTATATGTTATACTTTATTTACATTTCATGTCTAATTTTTGAGAGACCCTTTCCACTCTCATAAATTTATTTTCTGAATTTTTAAGTGACGCCGTTAGGCTGCCAAATTTTTTGTAAAAGGAATCACATCTTCTCTTTTCTCTCATCTTTTCTTTTCATGGGGTATGTCATTAAAATTACCATACCATGTTCTTATATCCATATTTTTCTGCATTTATAATGTATTATAAGTTATTTATGAGTGGTTTACTCTTGTACCCTACCTTTTTATTGTTTTCTAAAACCATGTTATATAGCCGTTATGCTACAGAAATTTCATCTCAAAATTTATATCTCTTTCTCTCAAGAAATTCACTTGTTTTATTTATGTGAATACTCAGACCTATTTTGTTTCTATGGGTGTTCATAAATATATAAATTTGATATATTTGATTCTGTAATTGACATACACATAACCCTCACTCCTTTTCCATGGGTTATAAATGATATAATGATCTTATTTTTAAGAACTTTTAAAACGTCATGATACTGAAATAAAACCAATTTCTTTGATTCTATTTGGGTTATTTATGAAATGTTTGATTATGCTCTATGTGTCTCACATTTAAGTAAAGAAATATTAAGGGTGCGTCCTGATATCACTCCAATGCATTGGGTAAATAATTAATCTTTAGAGATGACAAGTTTTACGATACCTTGGTGAATAACCTTGGTAATTTTTATGACACCTCAGGGATAAACCTTGGTGATATGTTCATGAATGTATAAATGAAATTTTGTAGCCACATATTCAAGTTATGATTCAAGGTATTTTTATTGTTATATTCCTATTCTTCCTTTTCTCACACCTTTATGAATTTTATCATGTTCTTATTAATATTGCTCAAGATCACATGTCAACTGTTTCACTTGTTTTCCTTATTGAGACTTCTGCTCACCCTTTCTTTTGATGTATGTCTCTAGGTTATGTGATGCAGTAATTTTACATAGGATGAACCTATTATGAAGCCTTAAAAGTGTATTAGAAGGATGTTTTATGTTGTTTTCATGTATTATGTTCCTGATTTCCAAGACACTAGACTTTAAAGATCCTCTATTTGTAAAATGTAATGAAAAGTTATGTAATAAAAAGGTGGGATGCCATATTATTAATGGATATATTAAGGTAGGATTTGTCCCTTCCATTTATGGAAGTTGATATCTCAACCCTTTGATTGAAATAGAACCGTCATGTGAAATTTCACATCCATGGTGTAACAATGAGTTTATTTCAGGTATTCAAAGAGCGACATATCAAGCATAAAGGTTGATGAAAATATCATGAAACCTACTTGATAAGATATCTGAGACAAAGGGATTATATCACATAGTGAGCATTCATATGTGGATATTGCTGTTGTGACTTTAAGTTATTTCTCTTGGGTACCTTGACCCATTACTAGACAACACTCTTGGACTTTAGGCAAGCTCAATTAATGCCAATGAGAAATAATCCTATAGGGTCACACACTAAGTGATTCTAGTGGTCTTGGTTATATTCTATTTGAATATAATTAATGGAATAAATATTATTCTCAAGATAGTGGAATAATTTTATTCAAGTTAAAATTATTTCATAAATTAAAAAAATATTTATTCATGGGATTGTGAATAAAAATATATTTATTTATTTTATTGGAAATTTAATATATATTTATTTACTAGTTTGTAAATAAAATATTTATTTAATAGAATAAAATATTTATTTATTTATTTGGGTGTTCAATAAATGGAAGTGAAGTTCGAGCAGACCAATTTCGTTCCGATAGTAAAATTATTATTTATAAGATGGTAAATAATTATTTAACTAGTTGTCACAAAAATAATAATAATGTTGTTATAATTATGTGGCATGAGATTTCATTTATGATTTCATTTTGTGAAATTTAGTGCACCAAAAATAAAGACGTGGTTATTGTTATTATGTAGCATATGAATGTGTTTAATTGATGTTACATAATTAAATATTATAACTGAATCCCCATGTCAATTAATATATTGGTACATCTATTGTGCCATGCATGGGAAACCAGCGACCCAAGAGCAATTCTAAGTCAAGAATTTTCTCTCAACTCCTCTCCTATCTCCCTCTCAAGAATTAGATATGTTCTTCAAGATTAAAGAACATACGATCAAGAATGATCGACACAAGACACTCGCTTCTCCGTGCAAGCACCCGAAGAACGAGTGGTGTCGATCAGAGACCATTGGAGAATATGTGGATCACTACTAGAGGGATTCTGGTTTGGATCCTCACAAGAAAAATGAGACAATCTGAAAGGGTCATCTTGGAAAATAAACTTCATCAATAAAGAAAGTATTAAAGAACCAGGTATTTTATTTATTTATAAATTAAAATTAAATTAATTATAAACATAATGTGCAAGATCATCTCTAAAGGTTTCATGACTCTTACTTATTTATCTAAATCTTTTATTCTATTCCATAGAGACTGACATCTATCATCGTATTGATCCTGGAATAATCATTGATCATGGTAAAAATTAAAGTTAGGCACCGACCCAATTGCGCTTCTACTGCACTCGGAACTTACAAGTGGTACAAGAGTAGTCAAATCATTGTTTATAATTATTTAAATAATTCGTTAACGATTTACAGTTTAATAATTTAGTTTTTCCATTCAAGGTTAACTATTATTGTAATATGGATTTCTAGATCTACTCTCCCTCTTCTTTTCTCACAGATTTCATAGAAACGAATGATTTTTTTAATTAAAATTAAAACAGAGAACTCATCAAGGGGTGCCGACGATTCTGCCTAGGTGACACGAAAGTACACACCATGGGTTCAGACTTACACACCGTGTTCTCTTCCATACAATCCATTTAATCCAGACTATAAACCGTGTATTCATGTTCAACACATCAAAAGTAATTCATCAATTACTCAAGCCATTTTCCTTTATTGCACGTGGTGTAGTTAATTCTACACCACGTGTTCACCAGGATAGATAGGTACACACTTACCAGATCACACTCTATGTGACCCACTGCACATGACGTGTAGTCCCTTCGGGTTAGGGGAGAAACCATGTATCCCATACATGACTAAGACGACCGATAACTGCATAACAAAGAGACAACACAACATGTAGCCCATTGTACACACTGTGTACTCCAAAATTTTACAAGTATGATTCACATGCCAAGTCCCTAGGTGTGTACTTCATGAAAGTTAGTGAAGGTAGTACACACCCTGTAGTCAGAAATATACGCTATGTAATTTACCAAATTACATAGAATTAGAACTTTAATTTTTGTGTAATGTTCAAAACTATATATCATGTATAAATCATACTACATGATGTTACTATATGAATTGAAACATATTGTATGCCATATGTCATAAGATTAAAATAATATGAAAATATAATATATGTTGGGTAGATTCAAATGGGTATTCACTAGGTTACCTCCAAGGTGCATTTATGTATGAAGATGATAATCTCAAGGAAATTCAGAAAAGGTTTAATATACAAGGATTGATTAATTAAAGATAATAATTAATTGATTCAAGTACGATTTTTCATAATAAGAATGATTAAATAATTGAATGTTAGTTTTATTAAATGCATAACTCATTGCATGTATGTGGGTGATCATGAGATAGACCAAGACCCTTGTGTGCGATTATTTTCCTTTTAATTTATTTATTAAATTAATTATTGTCCTACATGCCATATCTCTATATTAATATGTAGGGCCTTCATTCCCATGGTTTCTATTGTGTAAAACCATTTTTATCCCTCACCTGCATGTGAGTTTAAAAAGCATATGTAATGGATGGAGCTCCCACGATGGTGGAGGCAGTCCAAGTCAGGAGCGGAGGTGAAACCAATCCAAGGATATACAAAGGTGGATAGGTGGAAAACTATAAACATGAAGGTGTTTATCCCTTAGGCTAGGGTTAGTTTATCAACCACTAGATAAACTAACTAATAGGAAAAATATCATGATCATTCCATTTACATTATTTTATTTATTTCAGTTTCATGGTTTTTCATTATGGATGTGTTGTCATGATCACATAATTAATAAACTAACAAGCATGCAAGATGGAACTAAAATAAACTAGGATTTTGTGTAAATATTATCAATACATGGTTAATAACTTAAGTAAATTCTAGTTAATATTAATAATAATGTGATAAATATATTAAGGCAATTTACGAATAAGGGATAAAAATACCTCAACAAAATATTAAGTCATACTAAGACTTTCATTACTTGATTAAGGGAAAGACTCAATGAAACTATTTGTTTGAACAACCCTTGTTGGGACACTTAATTTAAAAAGGAATCCATTAGGAAAGGTTTCGGGTTGAGTTAACTATATTTCATCAAGAGGAGTAGCCCTTTTTAGACTTGGTGTAATATTAGAGGAAAGTGTTGAGGAAATCTAAGTTAAGATTTCAGGATTGGGGAGTCCACTCAACGAATCAAGGAGATGCAAGTTCATAGTTGGTAATGACCTTCCTACCTAAATACCTTCAAATATCTTGACCAACCCTTGTTGTGGTTATGCGAAGTGGAATATGGATACTTTCCACTATAATTCCATGGCAAGTAGACATTCCAAGTTCAATGGTGAGGGCCATTGGTACTTGATAAAATAGTGGGAGACTTAATAAAATTAATTTATTATTTCTCATAAAATGTAATCAAGAAAGTACTAATCATCTTCTCTTTTAATTTTAGAATAAAACGAAAAGATCATAAACCAAACTATCCCTACAATCAATTCTAGATAAAGACAATATCCTCACAAGCAATAAATTCCATGAATGGTTTAGATGCCTTCAGATTATTCTACTCTATGAATGGAAGTATTACATTCTAGAGTCAGAATTACCTGATCTTCCTACCCAAGAGGTGAGTTACGAAGAGTTCTTGGTCTATGAGAAACATATGAACAACATGGTCAACATTAAATGTTTGATGCTATCATGAATGTCTAGTGAGCTCATGAAGTCTCATGAAAACATGGATGCCTATAGCATAATTGTGTACCTCTATGGTCTTTACCAGGAGAGAGAAAGACAAGAACAATTTGAGATCTCTAAGGCACTCTTTTAGAGTAAGCTTGGAGAGGGTTCCCCAGATAGGCCTCACATAGTTAAGCTCATTGGATACATTGATCACCTGGAGGTTCTAGGGTTTAAACTCCCTGAAGAACTGGGTACCAATCTCATTATTTCATCACTCCCTCAGAGCTTCTTCAGAAATGTTTTTAATTTCAATATGAACAACATTGAGTATTATCTATTTGATCTTCTTATCCTCATTTTCCAATAGGAAAAAGACATGAAGTACGAAAATCCTTCTGTACTTATGGAGAATAAGAGGAAAGGGAAGGTGAAGAGATTTAAGCCCAAATATTCTTCACATACTTCCAGGAAAAGGAAGATCAAAGGGGAGACAAAGGAACATTAAGATATTTGTTTCACATGTGGAAAGAAGGGCCACTAGAAGAAGAACTACACCCAGCCTAAGAAGTGAGGGGAAGCTTCAAGTGTGTTTGTTTTTGAATGAAATCTACCTGTTTCTACAAATTGGGTATTAGATACAGCTTGTGGTTCCCACATATGTATCTAAATATAGAAAATAAGCAGATTCTATAAGATTAACCAAGGGGAGGTAGATCTACAAGTATCCAATGGATCCATTCTTGTTGATGTAGCTGTCAGGGAATACCACCTCACATTTCCAACTGGGATGATCTTGGTGTTAAAGGGTTGTTATTATGTTCCTTCTATTACTAAAAACATTATTTCTATATCCATATTACATACATATGTATTTTTTTAAATTTGGAAATTAATGTCGCTTATTTTAAAAATATAGCATTTGTTTTGGTCAGGAACATTTATACAATGGTCTTTACATGTTGGATTACACAAACCAAGTAATGTAAATCGATAACAAAGATACTTCGCATGACTCATACCACACCCAACTTTGGCATCACCAGCTAGGTCATGTAAATGAGAAACACTTGAAAAAATTACATCAATATGGATATTTATATTATTTCAAACTAAAACAACTTGGCGTATGTAACACATGTTTAAAATGACCAAATCCCAATTTAGTGGGAAAGGTGAAAGGGCTAAAGAGATTCTTGAATTAGTTCACACCGATGCATGTGGAACATTTTCAGTTGAAGCAAGGGGTGGTTACTCATACTTTATAACTCTTACTAATGATTTTAGTAGGTATGGATATATCTACTTAATGAGTTATAATTCATATTATTTTGATAAGTTTAAAGAATACAAGAATGAAGTTGAGAACCATCTTGGTAAGAAGATTAGGAATCTATGCTCATATCGAGGTGGAGAATATCTTAATCAAGACTTCATTTATTACTTACAGGAGTTTGGGATCCTATACCAACTCACTCCTCCTTACACGCCCTAGTGGAATGGTGTGAGTGAAAGGAGGAACCACACCTTGTTGAACATGGTGAGATCAATGATGAGTCATACAAATATTCCATTATCCTTTTGGGAATATGCGTTATAAAAAAAGTGCATATACTAAACCAAGTACCAGATAAATTGATAAATGGTATTCCATATGAGTTATGGATTAGAAATAACTCCATGTTATCGAATTTACATGTGTGGGGACGTGAAGAGTTTGTTAATGCCTCTTCAGGTAACAATCATGCACCCCGAGGCACAAAGTGTACCTTTATAGGATACCCTAAGGAAACAAGGGGATATTATCTATACAACCCCTCAAACAAAAAGGTTATAGTGGTAAGACATTCCATATTCCTTGAGAGTGAGCACATCTCCAAATGAGATAGTGGGAGTGAGATAGACTTCGATGAAGTCCAAGATCAAGGTATACAAGAGTTGGTATAAGAACAGATTCCATAAAGACCTATGGAAGAAAGAACTATTCCAGAGACCTAAGAACTGAGTAGGAGTACAAGAGAGGTTAGAGTACCAGAATAGTATGGTTTTATAATTACCAAGGATGGTGACTCATTATTAGTTAATAATAATGATCCTCTAACCTACAAGGAAGTAGAAAGTGGAATAGACATTGCCAAGTGTCAAGAAGCCACCAATTCTGAAATGGATTCCATGTACCAAAACCAAGTCTGGATTTTGATAGATCCTCCAGTTGATGTAAAGCCTATTGGTTAGAAATGGGTATTCAAGAATAAACTGGACATAAAAGGACAAGTCAGTACCTATAAGGCATGACTGGTTGCAAAAGGGTTCAATTAGTGTCAAGGAATATACTACGATGAAACATTTTTACTAGTTGAAATACTAAAATAACTTATAATTATATTGGCCATTACCAATTACCATGACTATGAGATTTGGAAAATGGATGTCAAAACAACATTCCTTAATGGGAACCTTTAGGAAGATGTCTACATGACACAACCTAAAGAGTTTATGACTCCAAAGGATGCCAATAAGGTATGCAAGTTATACAAATCCATTTATGGATTAAATCATGCATCCGGGTCATGGAAAATTCGTTTTGATGAAGTCATAACAAAATTTGGTTTTATCAAGATATAATGTGAGACTTGTGTCTAAAAATGGTTTAGTGGGAGTGTAGTCATTTTTCTAATAGTATATGTTAATGACATATTACTGATTGGAAACGAGATTCCAATCTTACAGTTTGTTAAGGCATGGTTGAATAAATGCTTCTCTATAAAGAAATTGGGAGAGGCATAAAGTATTCTTGGGATCAAGATCCATCATATAGATCTAATAGATTTCTGGGCCTAAGTCAAAACACATACATTGATAAGATATTGAAGAGATTCAGTGTGGAACAATCCAAGAGGGGATTGTTTCCAATGTCACATGACATTCATATTTCCGAGAAAATATATCCTTATACACATGAGGAAAGAGAGAGAATGTCAAGGACTCTATATGCATTAATGATTGGGTCATTCATGTATTCCATGCTAGGTACCAGGCTAGACATTTCCTACACATTGAGTGTGGAAGGAAGATATCAAGATGACCCAAGTGACCGCCATTGGATGGTAGAAAATACTATCCTAAAGTATATGAGGTGTACTAAGGATATATTTATGGTTTATGGAGGAGATTAAGAACTAGTCATTAGAGGATATGAAGATTCTAGTTTCCAAACTGATCAAGATGACATGAATTCACAAACATGATACATCTTCACTTTTAATGGAGGTGCAATGAGACAGAAGAGCTCAAAGCAGAGTGTGGTCACATATTCTACAGTAGAATCTGAGTATATCACAACTTCTGAGGTAGCTAAAGAAGCAGTTTGGATGCAGATATTCATCTAGGATATGGATGTGTTACCTAAAAGTAAATATCCCATCACACTTTATTGTGATAATACTGCAGCGGTGGCTCTCGCAAAAGAGACAAGGCCACATCAGCGGATGAAGCACATACTTCAAAAGTATCTTATCTTGAGAGATTTTTCTCAGAGAGGTGAATTTGTAGTGAGTAGTATTTCCACAGAAGACAACGTGGTAGACCCCTTTACTAAAGTCTTGACTCACCAGAAACATAATCATCATGTGAGGTCTAGCAGACTAAAAGTCGTAGGAAGTTGGCTCTAGTCTAAGTGAAAGTTTGTAAGAGTTGGTGTCCTAGGACCAACTATTTGTACTATAATTACATGAATATTTAATATATTTAAATATTGAACATATTATTACATATTTTTCATTTTTCTCCATGGATATAGTGTAATAATGTCTTGGAGTATTTTTCGCATTGACAAGGTCATAGTAGTTCCCTACTATGATTAGAACCTTGAAGTGCTATGATAATATTATTAAATATAGTTATGCAGTTAGATGACATACTATGATGGGAAACATAGTATACAGATCATCATGTGTGGGTACTCGTAAGAAGATGATACTTCTTATCATGAAGTTCGCACTTAGTAATCTCTAAGATGGGAGAATATGAGAACAAACCCTCCAGTAGAAATTGCACATGTTTTGGTGTCATCAGATATTCCTATCTGCGAGCATGTAAAATGGTCCTTAGACTTTAATATTATCATTAATATGTGTCATTACTCACACAATTTTATTTACTAATAAAAAATGTCATGTAAACAGTTGGTATGAAGTAGGGTATGTTGGGTGCGTCACGAATGACACGTTATTAATGGACATGTCGAGGTAGGATTTGTCCCTTCCATTTATGGAAGTTGATATCTTGGACCTTTGATTGAAATAGAACCTTCAATTGAAATTCCATGGCCATGGTGTAATGATGAGTTTATTTCAGGTAGTCAAAGAATGACATATCAAGCATAAAGGTTGATGACACTATCATGAAACATGCTTGATGAGATATACGGGACAAAGGGATTATATAACACAGTGAGTGTTCATATGTGGATGTCATTGTTGCAACTTTATGTTCTTTCTCTTGGATGCCTTGACCCATTTATGGATAGTAATCTTGGACTTTAGTAATGTTTTCCTAATGACAACGAGAAAGAATCCTAGGGGGTCACACACTAAGTGTTTCTGGGGGTCTTGGTTAAATTCTATTTAAATTTAATTACTGGAATAAATATTATTCTCAAGATAGTAGAATAATTTTATTCAAGTTAAAATGATTGCATAAATTAAATAAATATTTATTCACGGGATTATGAATAGAAATATATTTATTTATTTTATTAAATATTTAATAAATATTTATTTACTAGTTTGTAAATAATATATTTATTTAAGAGAATAAATTATTTATTTATTTATTTGGGTGTTAAATAAATGGAAGTGGAGTTTGAGTGGACCAAGGTCGGTCTGGTAGTAAAATAATTATTTGAAAGATGGTAAATAATTATTTAACTAGTTGGCATAAAACAAAATAATAATAACTATGTTATAATTATGTGGCATGGGATTTCATTTATGATTCCGTTTTGTGCAAGTTAGTGCACGAAAAATAATGAAACAGTTATTGTTATTATATAGCATGGATTTTCTCTAAGATTTTGAATATATTTAATTGATATTATGCAATTTAATATTATAACTAAATCCCCATGTCGATAAATATACAGGTACGTCTATTTTTCCATGCATGGGAAACCGTTGATGCAAGAGCAATTACAAGGTAGGAATTTTCTCTCGACTCCTCTCCTCTATCCCTATCAAGAATGAGAGATGTTCTTCAAGACCAAAGAGCAGAAGATAAAGAACAATCGACACATGACAATCGATTCACCGTGATAGAACCTGGAGAATGAGTGGTGTCTATCGGAGACCATTGGAGAACATGTGGATCGCCGCTAGAGAGATTTCAGTTTGGATCCTCGCAATCGCAACAAGACAATTATGACAACTGGGTCCTGGTGACAGCACAACCACCCCGCCTTAACAAGGCCGTCAGGTCCTGGCCCACCAAGTACCCCCAGTTGCCCCGCAGACACGTGGGGCCCACCCTAGGGTCCACCCACATGCCTGAACGGGTCATCTGACTAATGATAGTCCCCACAGGCCAACACACGTCCTTTACAGTGTGCTTTGTCCTCACTCATACACACCCTGGGAAACTTCCCAGAAGGTCACCCATCCTGATCACTACTCTAGGACAAGCACGCTTAACTGTGGAGTTTTAATCAGACATGCTCCCGAAAAGGAAGGTGCACCTTGTTGACACGAGTCATATCAGTTATTGTTATTATATAGCATGGATTTTCTCTAAGATTATGAATATATTTAATTGATATTATGCAATTTAATATTATAACTGAATCCCCATATCGATAAATATACAGGTATGTCTATTTTTCCATGAACGGGAAACCGTTGATGCAAGAGAAATTACAAGGCAGGAATTTTCTCTCGACTCCTCTCCTCTATCACTATCAAGAATGATAGATGTTCTTCAAGACCAAAGAGCAGAAGATAAAGAACAATCGACACATGACAATCGATTCACCGTGATATAACCTAGAGAATGAGTGGTGTCGATCGGAGACCATTGGAGAACATGTGGATCGCCGCTAGAGAGATTTCAGTTTGGATCCTCGCAATCGCAACAAGACAATTGTGACAACTGGGTCCCGGTGACAGCACAACCACCCCGCCTTAACAAGGTCGTCAGGTCCTGGCTCACCAAGTACCCCCCAGTTGCCCCGCAGACACGTGGGGCCCACCCCAGGGTCCACCCACATGCCTGAACGGGTCATCTGACTAATGATAGTCCCCACAGGCCAACACACGTCCTTTCCAGTGTGCTTTGTCCTCACTCATACACACCCTGGGAAACTTCCCAGAAGGTCACCCATCCTGATCACTACTCCAGGCCAGACACGCTTAACTGTGGAGTTTTAATCAGACAGGCTCCCGAAAAGGAAGGTGCACCTTGTTGACATGAGTCATATCATTTAGTCATTTAACCCTTTATCATTTGGGGATGTTACAATCACCCCCCCCCCCTTTAGAGTACAACGCCCTCGTTGTAGGCCCTATATCTCAACCCAGGCAGTGCACCGCGCACTTAAGGCTGGGTTCCTCCTCTGATACCAAATGTGACAACTGGTTCCCGGTGACAACACAGCCACCCCGCCTTAACAAGGCTGTCAGGTCCTGGCCCACCAAGTACCCCTAGTTGCCCCGCAGACACGTGGGGCCAACCCCAGGGTCCACCCACATGCCTGAACGGGTCATCTGACTAATGATAGTCCCCACAGGCCAACAAACGTCCTTTCCAGTGTGCTTTGTCCTCACTCACACACACCCTGAGAAAATTCCCAGAAGGTCACCCATCCTGATCACTACTCCAGGCCAAGCACTCTTAACTGTGGAGTTTTAATCAGACAGACTCCCGAAAAGGAAGGTGCACCTTGTTGACATGAGTCATATCATTTAGTCATTTAACCCTTTATCATTTGGGGATGTTACAACAATCCAAAAGGGTCATCCGAGACGATCAATATCTTCAATGAAGAAAGTAATGAATAACCATGTATTTTATTTCTTCATAAATTAAAATTAAATTAATTATAAACATGATGTGAAATATCCTCTCTAAAGGTTTCAAGCCTCTTCCTTCTTTATCTAAATCTTTTATTCTATTCTGTAGAGATTGGCATTCATCGTCGTATTGATCCTGAAATAATCATTGATCATGGTAAAAAATTAAAGTTGGGTGCCAGCCAAACCATGCTTCCACTGCACTCAGAACCTACAACAATATGGGTCATTGTGGACTGTCTTACAAAGAAAAATCACTTTATCACAATTTTAGAGGACTTCTCACTTGATCAACTTGCACAAATATACATCAAATAAGTGGTGAGGCTACATGGAGTAACACTATTGATTGTATCCAATAAAGATCCAAGAATTTCCACCAAATTTTGGAAAAGTCTCCAACATTCTCTAAAAATTGAGTTGAATTTCAATATGACTTATCATTTTCAAACTGATGTTCAATATGAGTGGACTATTCAAACACTTAAAGACATTCTGAGACTATGTATTACGGACTTCATGGGAGGATGGGACCAACATATACCTTTGGACGAGTTCTCTTATAAAAATAGTTTCCACTCAAGCATCCTAATGGATCCACATGAATCCCTTTATGGGAAAAGATGCAAAACACTAGCATGCTGGGATGAATTCAGTGGACGGAAGCTGCTGAGGCTTGAAATGGTTGAAGAAATGGTAGAAAAGGGAAAAACTATTCAGTATAATTTTTGGGATTCCTAAAGTTAATAGAATAGTTATGAATACAATCATTGATGTGATTTGGAGTTTAATATTAGAGACATGATATTCCTCTACACATCTCTATGGAAGGGTATCATGAGATTTGGGAAGAAAGGAAAGTCGAGTCCTAGGTACATCGCCCCCTTGAGATTCTTGATCATGTTGGAGTTGTGGCCTATCGAATATAAATTCCACCTACCATGTATCTATTACACAATGTATTCCACATATCCCTCTTGAGAAAGTACATACCAGATCCCTTACATGTATTGAATCTAGAGGTGAAACAACTGTAGAATGATCTCTCATATGAAGAGCAGTCAATGAAGATCTTGGACTGTAGAGATAAAGTTCAACGCAACATGACTACTCACCTAGTCAAATTATTTTGGAGGAACCATAAGTATAAAGTGGCGACATGGGAACTGGAGGAGGAAATGAATTATAAGTACCCCCACCATTTTCAACTTAGAATGTAAAATGAAATTTTGAGGGTGAAATTTCACAAGGGGGAAGAATGTAATGACCCAGAATTTTATCAATCAGATTTCCATTCTTATAAATATGTTATATAGTATAAAACACATACATCACCTAGAGAACCTAATAAAACATTATTTCATAAATTAATAATTAAATAAGTGGTATTTATATAAATTAAGGAACTATTACCAAAAAATAGTAACTTGATCATTTGAATAGTAATGTGACTATTAAGAATAGTAAACCAGACAATAGAATAGTAACCTCACCTATGAATGAATAAATAAAATTTAGTTATCTTATGAAAGAAAATATAATATATTTATATCATAGAATAAGTTAACAAATGTTTTAAAAATGACAAATTAAGTAATGATATTTTTGTGAAACATAAATGGTTATTTACAATTTTATAATTAATATAATTATTTAAAATAAAATTTATTTTCAAAAAATAGATTCATAAATTAAATTTTTTTTGTCTTATTATTACAATAAAATTTTATGAGACCTTAATTAATTTTTTAAAGTTTCATAAAATCAGCTATAATCTTAAAATCAATATTTTTCGTATAAATGATGAATTTAATTTAAAATTAAATTGCTCATATTTATAAGATTATTTTTATAAAATGGAGTCTATTTTTTAAATTTATAGGTTGAAAAATGGTTAGGGTGAATTTTTTGTATTTTTCTAAAATAGTTGAATTTTTTTTGAATAGTGAAATACGGTAATTTACAACATTTAACATTATAAGTAAATAAATGAATTTTTTAGTCATGGTTCAGTCATGGTTCAGTCATGTTTGAGTCATGGGTGATATAAGTGGCCATTATATAGAAATAAAATTCTCTAGTTACTATTCTTAGTCACAATAATCAATAGTATTGAAAGTCTTGAGCCAAAATACTAAACAAATGAATAAAATAATAAAAAACACCCCTCTCCTCCAACTATAAATACCACCCTTCACCACCTCTTATCCTAAAAAATTCTAAGCCATTTATATTTCTTATATTCTTCTCAATTTCTCTCCCAAATCTATTCCCTACATTTTGGTCTTTCTGGTCTCATGAAAAGACCATTTCCAAGTGCATTAAAGAGGTTCTTATAAGAACCCGGTACTTATTTTGAGGTATGGTTTTCTTCTTTTCTCTTTTCCTTAAGTGTTTTTGAGAAAATATGGAAAATGGGGGAAAATCCTAAATTTTGGAAAGTACACTCCATGTACTTTTGGCCGTGTGGGATGGGTACACGGGGCATGTGGCCATGCCGGGGATGAAGGGTGTAGGAACCAAATACACACCGTGTAGTCAGTTGGCAGGCCAAAACAGTAAGGCGGTGGAGGAGCTTTCAGCTGGGCGATAGTACACGCCATGTAGTCGGGAGTACATGCCGTGTACTCATGTCGACAGATGAATAGTGAGGATGTGCTGCCAGAGGAACAATTAAATGAAGGAAGTACACGCCATGTACTTGGAAGTACACGCCGTGTACTTTGTTTTCTTCTCTTAAAATGGGAAGTAGCCTCCCCTGTTCACAGGGAAGGCATAGAACCGGAGGAAGGAGTGGGAGTGGATGACCGAACCTTTGAAGATCCTCCGAGTGTTCGTCTGGAATCTATTTCCACCTCGGACGATCTCGTTGGAACCACACAGGTAAGCCCTCCGCTCTCCTTAAGCCGTTATTACCAATTCTTTCCTGAGGGAAAGTTATTTATGTATGAATGAGTTTTCTTCTTTGTTAGATCTACGTCGTTCTTGGGCATTTCTGCAATCGACCTTCACGTATAACGTTCGTTGGCATTTAAGGTAGGTGGTTTGGTGTTTATTTTCCAACTGTCGTGCGTTATGTGTGTTTTTGAGCTACGAACCCATGTTTGGGGTGCCGTGAGGCTGAGGACATGGATAATTTTAATACCTAGAATTGTATAGGTGATTAATTAAAATTATAAAAATGTTTTTTTGGATCAGTGATTGGATCCGGGACCACCCCCGGGGTGTGATCCTCTGTTTATCCGTTTGGCCAGGATACCCGAGGGTATGCCTTTAAAGTAAATATTATAGAAATTTCCTTGAGAGGAATTGCTTGTTTACTACTTGTTTACATGTTAGACTTGGCCCAGTTACCTTTTTAGCCTGAGGGAAGTGTTGTACTTCTTAGCCTGTGAGAAACTTCTTCCATGCCTGTGGGCAGTTGATTCTATTCCTGTGGGCGATACTTCTTACGCCTATGGGTAAATACCATGTGCCTATGGGAAGATTCTTGGTTTGGATACTCTTTACCTGAGGGTAAGGGTTTACGGGTCTGAGGACATTAACTGTTTACTTAGAATATTCACTGTGGTGATATTTTAAAATAAACGATCAAATGAATATTAAAATGACAATATAACTGGTTAAGTTAGTTACTTTCAGTACTTCTTACTTTATTGCATTTTATTTATGTACACTGTTGTTTCATGCTTTCACACAGTTGGGAACGGGCCTTTGGTGGGTGTCTACGGAGAATTATTTCTCACACCCTGTTTGGGTCACACTTTTCGGCCCAAACAGATTACGTTTCTGCAGGTGTAGATAAGGTCAAGGGTCCTTATACAGGTATTTGATCGCTGCTGAGGTGTAGGAGAGCATGGGACCGAGCATTGGATCGTGATGCCGCGGGATGTTCTGTTTTGTTTCTTCTGTACTTGTACTCTGTATTGTATTGTAATGCTATGCAACATGTTCTGGCTGTTTTCATTGAATTGAGGCATGTTGCATCATTTTATATACTAGTTGGTTATATCTACTGCATTTGTTTATTTTAGTTGTGTATAGTTTACTGTTTCCGCTGTTGCTGTATGTTTTATTTCTTTCCGCTGTGCTACACTTTGACAAATGAGGGAATAGTTTCCCCACTATCAGACCTGGGCCCTCGCTACTAGTTGGCAGCCTCTGGCATTTGGGGAAATGCGCTTGAGGTCACGTGGCGAACTGGGTTCAGGGAACCCGTGGAGTGGTACCCGGGTCTGGGACGTTATAAAGTGGTATCAGAGGAGTTATTTTCTTTGACTTACTATTTAGAGCCTTATTCATGGATAGGATGGACCGGTAGTTGGTAATAAGCTGTGCCCGGGAGTAGCTAACCCACGTACATGGAAAATCCAATTTACCTCGTATTGCAATCTTAATGATTTTGCAAGTTACAGTTGATATGATTTCACAGTTGGGTGACACACTTGTATTGTGCTGTTTATATTTTATTAATGGGTTTTATTTAGTTGTAACCTGATGAGATGAGGGTATGACATATCATGCATCATTTAGGTACATGCTAGAAATCACATGCCATGCATAGTTCCATTCCATGTAGGTGCATTAGAAATTGCATGCTGTTGTGATATTAGTTGTGCTATAAAATCATGCTATTGTGATAGCTACTTGATAAATTCCTGCTGTGTGATAGGGTATTTTGTGTGATCCTGTTTATAAAATGGACGCCAAACTTTGGTTTTTGGGGAGTATGGGCCCCCATTGACCGGAATTTGGTGGATCATTAGCTGTTTATTTGTTTTTCAGTGTTTTCTGGGTTTCAGGGACGTTTCTGAGACATACTATCTGGAAACCCAGTATACACGCCGTGTAGTACTGTAGACACGCTGTGTATGTTCTTCTGTTTGGGAAGAAAAATAAACTTTTTGAGTACATGCCGTGTGCCCTAATTACACGCCGTGTAGTATCTTTCCGTGTCACAAACTGTGTGGGCAGCAACACGGGGAAGGGAAGAGCTTGGGGCGAACACGCCGTATACCGGATGTACACGCCATGTAGTGTTAACCCGGTGTCCGCCGTGTAACCAACAACACGGGTCGGGGTAATCCTTTTGAGTACACACCGTGTGTATATATAGAACACTCCGTGTAGGTTAATCCATGTACCTGGCCGTGTAACTAAAAACATGGGTCGGCGGAGCTCGTCTAGTACACGCCGTGTACCTATGGGAACACGCCGTATAGTCTTGTCCGAGGACAGACTGTGTGGACTTAGCCATGTGACTGGGAAATGGGGTGGTGTACATGCTGTGTGTGGGTTTAACACGCCGTGTAGTGTCAATCCGAGTAGTCAGCTGTGTCACAAGCGACACGGGCAGTTGGAAATAACACCATACACGCTGTGTAGATAATATACACGCCGTGTAGTTTTGTTCAAACAAGAGCCGTGTGGGTTAGCCATACAGAAGGACCCAGGAAGGGTAAGGGAAGTCAATTACACGCCGTTTACTCAGTATACACTCCATGTAGTCTTGTTTTGCAAATTTTTAATGCCTTATTCCTCCTGTTCCCTTTTGGGTTTCTTCGTTTTCAGTCTTGATAATCTTGTTCTAAGGCGTGTTTTTGACCTTATAGTGTCATGCCGCCTAGACGACCGTGCGTTGTTCTCCAGGAGAGAGGAACCAAGTATACTTCAGAAATGGTGGGCCATGGGCTACCAGTTGATCCTCCAGAAGAGCCATATGCGGTACTAGCTGTTATACTGGACACGGGTGCGGAGGCACAGTTCCATGAAGGCTTGATGCAGTTCATGCAGACCTTTGAGGGAGCACCGCCGGCTGCCACATCTATAGATGAGCTGACACGTATCTTCCAGCAGCATCATCTGCCTATGTTTTCAGAGGATGGCGGACCGCAGGCTGTGGAGTCTTGGCTAGGATCGATGCAAACTATTTTTGAGCATCTTGAGACGCCTCCAGGGTGGAGGGTCAAGCTCACGACATACATGCTGCGTGATTCTTCCAAGAGGTGGTGGGATGTTACCACCCAGTTAGAGCATCACAGAGACATGGCGTGGGAGTATTTTCTGGAAGTATTATATGACTTCTTCTTCCCAGAGACGCTGAGGCCAGATAGAGCTCGAGAGTTCATGAATCTGCAGTAAGGCGCTATGTCGGCGATGGACTATTCTGCTCATTTTTCCGAGCTTCAGCGTTTTTCACCCATTCTGGTGGGTGATGAGACGTTGAGAGCTAGACGTTTTTAGGATGGTCTTCGGTATGAAATCTGAGTGCTGGTGAATGTTTTCAGGTTGCCTAATGTACATGATATTGTAAACTAGACACTGATTACAGAGAGGAAACTTCGGGAATCTAGTGGTGTGGACTAGGGCGGTTCAGCACCAGTTACTGGTACTTTTTCTTCTAGAAAGAGGAAGAGACAGATGGAATTATCTCAGGGTGGTAGTACCAGTCATAAGAATGCTTCAGGTGGCCAGGTCATGTGCTACCAGTGTTGTAGAGAGGGGCACAAGAGGCCACAGTGTCCACGAGACCTAGTGGAGTTCCGAGTTTGTGGCAGGATGGGTCATCTGCAGCGCTTTTTCAGGGCGTTTCCACCGATGGCTAGTGAGAGGGGTTCTGTGTAGACTCCGTGTACGAGAGCAGGACCAACAGCTTCTTACCAGTTAGGGAACTGGAATACGTCAGGGCGTACAAGCAGAGATGGTGGTCATGGCCGTGGTAGTCAGACACCCGAATCTCAGAGGTAGCAAGGTGGGACAGCTCATGGTAGCTAGGCTGTGTTGCAGGGCCGCGACACTGGGCAGGCATATCCGGTGCAATAGACCCAGCATGAGTAGGATCCCGGACCTTCTACAGTCAGATGTACTATTCTAGTATCTTCTGTTTTATCTTCAGTACTTTTCGATATGGGTGCTACACATAGTTTTATATCTGTACCCGTTGTGGAGAGCCTTGGGCTTTGTGTTTCTACTTCTTCTGATATCATGACACTAGAAACTCCATTGGGGACTAGAACGATGGGTGTGCGCCAGTGCAAGGAGTGACCCCTTGAGGTTGGTTGGTGTCACTTACTTTGGGACCTCTATGTCTTAGAGATGATAGCTTATGAAGTCATTCTCGGGATGGATTGGTTGGTTCCCTTTCGAGCATTTGTAGATTGCTACCGTCGCAGGGTGAGTTTCACGTCACCAAAGGGCAGAGAGTTTCTATACAAGGGAGAATGGGATGTTCAGGCGAGTCGAGCTAGACCAGAGCATCATGGGCGAGGTGGTATCATAGCCCAGATTGTGAGCTTATATCTGGATGACCAGGGGACTTGTCAGACGGATTTCCCTCTAGTTTTAGATCTTTTCAGGGATGTCTTCCCAAACGACTTTTCAGGTCTTCCTACAGAGCGTGAGGTGGATTTCTCTATTGAGCTTGTGCCAGGAGCAGCACTGGTGTCCATTCCTCCTTATAGGATGGATACTCCTAAGCTACAGGAGCTCAAGAGGTAGTTATAGGAGTTACAGGCAAAGGGTTTTATCCAACCCAATACTTCTCTGTGAAGTTCTCCGGTCCTTTTTGCGAAAAAGGCAGACGATACCCTTAGACTTTGTGTGGATTATCGGAAGCTGAACCAGTTGATGGTTAAGAACCGATATCCCTTTCCAAGTATTGATGATATTTTCTATCAACTTCGTGGAGCACAAGTGTTATCGAAGATTGAATTGAGGTCAGGATATCATCAGCTGCACATTAGACCATCTGATATACCTCTCACAGCTTTCAGGAGCAGGTATGGTCTATATGAGTATACGGTTATTCCGTTTGGACTCACGAATGCGCCAGATATTTTAATGGCTCTGATGAATTGTGTGTTCCATCCTTATCTGGAATATTTTGTGGTAGTATTCATGGAAAATATCTTGGTGTACTCTCACACTCGACACGACCATGCCACCCATCTTGAGATTGTATTGAGTACACTGAGAGAGCATCAGCTATATACTAAGATCTCAAAGTGCCACTTTTGGATGGACTGGATTCACTTCCTAGGTCACATTATCTTAGAGGTAAGAGTTTCAGTAGACCCAGAGAAGGTGAGAGCAGTAGTTTCCTGGGAGCAGACGAAGAACATGTTTGAGATATAGAGTTTCTTAGGGCTGGATGGTTACTACAGACGCTTCATACAGGAATTCTCCAGCTTAGCAGCACCGTTGATGGGTCTGACTAAGAAGGGTGTGAAGTTCATTTGGTCAGAAGCTTGCGAGACAACCTTTCAGGACCTGAAAGGAAGGTTGACATCAACACCGATCCTGATACTCCCTGAGTAGGGGAAGAGCTATATAGTTTACTGTGACGCATCAGGTATTGGGCTGGGAGTAGTGTTGATGCAGGGCGATCAAGTTGTTGCGTACGGGTCTCGGCAGTTGAGGCCGCATGAGAGGAATTACCCGACGCACGATCTCGAGTTGGCTGCAGTTGTGCATGCATTGCGCTGTTGGAGACATTATCTATTGGGAGATCATTTTGTGGTTTTCACTGACCACAAAAGCCTCAAGTATATCTTTACTCAGCATAACCTGAATCTGAGGCAGAGAAGGTGGGTCGAGTACCTACAGTCCTTCGACTTCAAGCTTTCCTATACACCTGGTAAAGGTAATGCAGTAGCTGATGCACTGAGCAAGAATACTTAGATACAGGCTGTGCAGTAGGCCAGTGTTGAGTGGAAGATTATGGATTTGTTCTCTGAGATGCATCTAGAGGTGCACAACAGTCAGGGGATGACTTATCTTTCCTCGTTATCCGTGACATCTACCCTTTTGGACAGAGTGAGGATGAGACAACTATCTGATTCATAAGACCTAGTTCTATGGGAGTCGATGGAAAGTGTGGACCCTCCTCCGGGTTCGACGATAGGGGATGATGAAGTTATGTGTTTCCATGGACGCGTATGGGTTCCGGGGGATATACGCGAGGAGTTGATGTGGGAGTTTCATGCTTTAGCTTGGGCAGTTCATCCCGGGATTACCAAGATGTACCAAGACTTGAGACGTTAGTACTGGTGGCCGGGTATAAAGAGAGATGTAGCTGGTTATGTTACGAGATGTTCCACCTGTCAGCAGGTGAAGGCCGAGCATCAGAGACCAGCTGGACTGTTACAACAGTTACCCATTCTGGAGTGGAAATGGGATGATGTCGCGATGGATTTCGTGACTGGATTACTGAGGTCACCTTGTGGAAATGATGCCATGTGGGTTGTTGTGGACAGACTCATGAAGGTAGATCACTTTTTTCTGATCAAGGAGACCTTCTATGTTGACAAGCTCAGGAAGTTGTATATCCAAGATATCATACGTCTTCTTGGGGTCCCTCGTTCTATCATTTCAGATAGGGATGCCCGTTTTATATCTTTTTTCTGGTAGAGTTTTTAGAGGGCATTGGGTACACAGGTGGTTCTGAGCACAACTTACCACCCTCAAACAGATGGCCAGTCAGAGCGTACTATATAGGTGCTTAAGGACATGCTGCGTGCATGCGTCTTAGACTTTGGGGGATCTTGGGAGAAGCATATACCCCTAGTCGAGTTTTCCTATAATAATAGTTTTTAGTCAACTATTGAGATGGCACCATATGAGGCTTTATACGGTAGGCCGTGCCGATCACCTTTGTGCTGGTTAGAGGTAGGTGAGGCAGCTTTGCCGGGACCACATCTCGTGCAGGAGACTTCTGAGCAGGTCCAATTGATTCAGAATCGGATGGCTACCACGCAGTCTCATCAGAAATCTTATGCTAATCGCCGCAGATGACCTTTGGAGTTCATGGTCGGGGATCAGGTTTTCTTGCATGTTTCTCCAAGGCTGGGACACAAGCGGATCAGGAGATAGGGTACGCTTTCACCGAGATATGTGGGGCCATTTGAGATTCTGGAGAGAGTCGGGCCGGTTTCTTATCAGTTGCAGTTACCTCAGAGGTACCGGGCCATGCACGACATCTTCCATGTATCTTAGTTGCACCGCTATCATTCAGACCCATCTCACACCTTTCAGCCAGAGGAGGTTGAGCTTTAGATGGATGCGTCCTTTGAGGAACATCCGGTTCGTATCGTTTACAGGAGCACAAAGGTTCTCCGAGGCTAGTCAGTTCCTCTCGTATGGGTGCTATGGCAGCATGGCTAAGTGCAGGACGAAACCTGGGAGCGGGAGACCGACGTACGTGCTCAGTGGCCAGAGTTATTCTCAGCTTTACCTTCGCCACCCTTGTAAGGGAAATTCGGGGATGAATTGTTTTAAGGGGGGAAGTTTTTAAGAACCCAGTTCTTATTTTGAGGTACGAGTTTCTTATTTTCTCTTTTCCTTAAGTGTTTTTGAGAAAATATGGAAAATGGGGGAAAATCCTAAATTTTGGAAAGTACACGCCACATACTTTTTCTACACGCTGTGTACTTTTGGCTGTGTGGGATGGGTACACGAGGCGTGTGGCCATACCGGGGATGAAGGGTGTAGGAACCAAATACACGCCGTGTAGTGGTACTTTACACGCCGTGTAGTTAGTCGGTAGGCCAAAATAGTAAGGTGGTGGACCATCCGCCAGCTGTGTGACAGTACATGCTGTGTAGTTGGGAGTATATGCCGTGTACTCATGTCAATGGATGAACAGTGAGGCGGTGCCTCTAGAGGAATAGTTAAATGAAGGAAGTACACGCTGTGTACTTGGAAGTACACACCGTGTACCTTTTTTTTCACTTAAAATTGGCAGTAGCTTCCCCTGTTCACAGGGAAGGCTTAGAACCGAAGGAAGGAGTGGGAGGGGATGACCTAACCTTTGAAGATCCGCTGAGTGTTCGTCTGTAATCCATTTCCACCTCGGACGATCTCGTTGGAACTGCACGGGTAAGACCTCTTCTCTCCTTTAGCCGTTCTTACCAATTATTTACCAAGGGAAAGTTATTTACGCATGAATGAGTTTTCTTCTTTGTTAGATCTATGTCGTTCTTGGGTGTTTCTGCAATCAATGTTTACGTATAACGTTCGTTGGCGTTTAAGGTAGGTGGCTTGGTGTTTATTTTCCAACTATCATGCGTTATGTGTGTTTTTGAGCTACGAACCCATGTTTGGGGTGCCGTGAGGCTGAGTCCGTGGCTAATTTTAATACCTAGAATTGTATAGGTTATTGATTAAAATTATAAAAATGTTGTTTGGGATCAGTGCTTGGATCCGGGACCACCCCCAGGATGTGTTCCTCTATTTAGCCGTTTGGACAGGATACCCGAGGGTATGCCTTTAAAGTAAATATTGTAGAAATTGACTTTAGAGAAATTGATGGTTTACTGCTTGTTTACATGTTGGGCTTGGACCGGTTACCTGTTTATCCTGAGGGCAGTGTTGTACTACTTAGCCTGTGGGAAACTTCTTCCGTGCATGTGGGCATTTGATTCTGTGCCTGTGGGCGACACTTCTTACGCCTGTGGGAAAATACTGTGTGCCTGTGGGCAGATTCTTGGTTTGGATACTCTTTACCCGAGGGTAAGGGTTTACGTGTCTGAGGACATTAGATATTTACTTAGAATATTCACTGTGGTGATATTTTCAAATAAATGATCAAATAAATATTAAAATGGCAATATAACTGGTTAAGTTAGTTACTTTCATTACTACTTACTTTATTGCATTTTATTTCTGCACACTGTTGTTGCATGCTTTCACACAATTGGGCATGGGCCTTTGGTGGGTGCCTACTGAGAATTATTTCTCACACCCTATTTGGGTCACGATTTTCGGCCCAAACAGATTACGTTTCTGGAGGTGTAGAAAAGGTCAAGGGTCCTTATACAGGTATTTGATTGCTGTTGAGGTGTAGGAGAGCATGGGACCAAGCATTGGATCGTGATGCCGCGGGCTGTTCTGTTTTGTTTTTTCTGTACTTGTACTCTGTATTGTATTGTACTGCTATGTAACATGTTTTGGCTGTTTTCATAGAACTGAGGCATGTTACATCATTTTATATACTGGTTGGTTATATCTACTGTAGTTTTTTATTTCAGTTGTGTATGGTTTACTGCTTCCACTGTTGTTGTATGTTTTATTTCTTTCCGCTGCGCTACACTTTGAAAAATGAGGGCATAGTTTCCCCACAATCAGACCTGGGCCCTCACTGCTAGTCGGTAGCCTCTAGAATTTGGTGAAATGCGCTTGAGGTCACATGGAGAACCGGGTTCGGGGAACCCGTGGAGTGGTACCCGGGTCTGGGACATTACAGTTCTCAAGGAGATGACACTGAAGAGGTAAAACCCTCAGTCTTTCTCTTTTAATTTAATTTATTTTCTTATATTTACCTCATCTATCATATATAAAGTAACACTATAATTCTATTATTATATATACACTTTAATTTTATTATGTTAATGGAATATACAACATTAAACCTCTTCTCCTCTCCTTTTGTTCTAAAAATGAAAACATCGTCTGTGAGGTGTCGATTCACCACCTCCATGGATGAAGAGTTTTAATTTTCCAATACCACCTTCAAGGATGGTCATAAAATAATTTTTATAGTTAAAAAATATTATAATATGTATATTAAAACTTATTTAATGTTTTTGAACTTTTATATAAACATATTATTAAATAAAATTATAATAATTCATGGTGGTTGTAAAAAGAGCCAAAATAAACTAATCATTTTTTCATTGACATTTTATCTAAAGAATCATCCTCATGTCAAAAAATAAAATGATATATGGGACCATTTAAATTTATGGAAATAAATTAATACCATTTCATCCCAGTTATGGAGTTTTTTTTGATTTGATAAGAACTTTCATAATTATATACAAGCGAACCGACCATGAAAGCATGGAACAAACACTCCCAAAATGATGAAATTAAACACTATAAGTAAATAAAATAGTGATAAATTAACCTAGTAAAATTATGATAAATAAAATAAATGTAGAATAGGTTTTTAATTAATTAATTAATGGATTTAATTTGATTATCTAGGACATTAAATACAAGTGCAGACCACTTTCGGACATAAGGTAAGATATTCTCTCTGAACCTCCATTTTTTCATTTAGGTTGTGCTTTCTCTCTATTTACACCAATGTAATTCTTAATTCTTATTATGTACTCCTCCAAAATTCTACATGCATGTCTCAAACACATGTACCTAGCTCAATTATTCTTTCTTTGAAGGGTAAATACATGTTTTATAAGGTTACATTCTTAATTACCCTTGATAAGAAAGCCTGATTAAAGGGAAATTCCCAATTTCTCACCCATCCTCATGTACACTCCATAATTTGTTTAAGCCATCATTATTTTTCTAAAACCACTCAATTTATCATGAAAAAATGACTTTTTTATTTTTTGATTTTATATAAATAATTATTCCTTTGTCTATTTTAAAGTCTCTTTAATATTTTCGCTTAAACCACCTTAAAGTGGCTCATTTAAAAAGTTTTTTAAACACACTTTTAACATGTTTTCAATCAAGATGGACTTTATTTATTATTATATATTCCTATTTTCCCTTATGAATGTACAAGTATGACTTAAACCTATTCTTTCTTGTACACCATTATGACACACCCATTAGTTATTCCTTATGACATGTTTATGATACCCAATTACTTCCATGGGTAAGCCTTATGCTTGATTCTTCATGTGGAACAAAAATTGATGAACATTTTATAATGGGTGTTCCTAGATAGCACTCCAATTAATTGGGTAATATTTAGACTCATTAGATTTCATGTTGGGACATGGAGTAAACCTATTTCCTTTACGGGACTACGTCCACCATGTGATATAGTCTTGGCAGTTAACCTTGACTCATGTTTATGTCATGTTATATGTTGTTTCCACATTCCTATGTTTCCCTAATCCCATGATCCCATGTTCTATATTTTTTGATTCCATGTGTTTATTGATGTTCCATGAATTTTATATCATCATCTTATGGCTTCTAACCCATGTTCTATGATTTATTTACATGGTTATTCCATTACTGGTCTTTTTAGCTCATCCCTTTTGTCTATTTATTCCTCGGGTTATCCTATGTAGATGTAAGATCTCAAAGGATGTTAAGAGCTCATTATTGATGGTTAATATAAATATTTTTTTTTATATTTCCATGTTTTCAATTTTATGTACCCAACCTTTGAAAGACACTAGAATTTATGATCTATGGTTTGTATTTGATGGTTAATTATGATTAAAATCATGAAATAATATGTTTAAAAGTCAATGGATATTATAGTTAATTACCACAAAACCATAAATCTATGATGGATAAAATGACAATCAATTCATAAGAAATGATCAAAATATGAAAAAAATTTAGATTCAAGATTATTTACCCATAGATAAGGAATTCCTTCATCATATAGACTAGGAACATAAGGAAATATACTTTTATGAAATGTATAATTTCATCCTTTAATTAATTTACACTATAATCTCATCTCTTTATCCAAATGATGAGAACTCATGATTAATTTTTTTGACTAAAGTACTAGAAAAGAATTCTAATGGATCACATAAAAATATATTCCTCATATCTTTACTAAATCTAAAAATATTAAAGGGATAATTTATAAATGACATTTATTTCATAACTTATGAATATTTTGGCTTCAATATAAGTTATCCATGACCTATTTCCTAACATTGAATCTTATAGGAATTATTACTCCCTTAATAATAGTTTTTAATGAGTTTTTTAATTACCAAAGAATATCCCCAGGGAGTGTCAAACGAGGTGTGCAACAAGGCCCATTTTCAAGATCTAGTTCTCAGTTAAGTCTAGCTCAATGCAGTGTTTTCAGGTTTTCACCACTATGTACATCTATGCCAGAGCCACATCTACTTATAGTATCTATACAGGGATGTAATTTCTTGGAAACCAATTACTCTATACTTTACCAAAATTTCCCTAAGTCTTTCACTAGAGTTTCATAATCCCAATCTAAAAAATAACTAAACTTTACTTTGATACCAATAATGAAAACCCATGTCTTTAATACACTTAATTTCATGATTTATTACATAAGATTACACATAATACAACCTGGAAGATCAAGAAGTCTAGTGTATTTGAGAATCAGGTACATTATTACATAAAAACTTAAAATAGGGAACACATCATCTTTATTTAAAACTCCCTTAACATGTTTATATTATTCTTTCATACTAAAAACTGAATGGGATAACCTGGGGACATAAATAAGAAAGGGGTGAGATATAATGCCTAGTAAGGTAATAAAAATGGAATAACATGAAGAAAGTATTACATGTTAGATAATATGAATATGGGTGGGACATAAAATGGGTAATAGTCATAAACATGAACAATAAGGCATGATATAACATGATAACATAAATACAACATGGTAAATGCAGAAACTACTTAAAACATTACATCATAAACATAGGTCAAGGATAACTGCCATGAAATCATGATGAAAAAAGTCCCATTATGGATTAGGTTCAATCCCAAATCCATTTCATTACATCTCATGAGACTAAAACATTACTCAATGCATTAGAGTGATATATAATTCTAGGTGCACCTGTCACTTTTATTTCATTCTCATGCATAAGTGTTCCACATAGATCATAAAACATGGAATCATTTATCATCACATTTTATTCCATGATCAAGGATTGTGAAATAAATACATGTAAGTTACCAATCAAAGAAGTATAAGTTCATAAAGGTGAAAACCCTTGATAGGAAATGGTTATGGGTATTCACTACACAATTGTTTTGAAATGGAAAATCATGGTGAAGTTTCAGCATCATAATGGGGGTGTATAAATGTTAATGGGAGAGATTAATGAGAGTGAAACATGTATATAAAAATTTAGGAATCATAGGGGAATTAAGGGGGATATGGGATAACATATACCAACATTATGAAATGGATATAAAATCATAAGATAATGAAAATTCTTGAATAAAGAGGAGAAGGAGAGGATCCCTTACTAAATTCTGACATGGTAACAGCTTTGGTAAATTCTATAATGAGAGGGGATAAATGGTATATAATTATTATAGAATTAATTTTAAAGTATAGGGATAATTAAAAGTGAATGAAAAAATGTTCAATTGAGATTAAAAAGGCTATTTATAAAGAAGATGATTGAATGGAAATGGGGAGAGATAAATCTCTTACTAACTTTCGATATGGTAACGGGTGTAAATAAAAGTTCATGGGAGGGATTAATGAGATTGAAAGGGGTCTATAATCACATTTATATAAAAATTAAAGTAATTGGGTTTTATTTAAACATACCCAAATAAGAAAAAAATGGAAACTAATAGGCATAACAAAAAAGAGGTGTTTGAATAAAAAGAGGATAGGGAGATCCCTTACTAAATCTTGACATGGTAACAGGTGTACATAAAGGTTCATAGTAAGGATTAATGAGAGTGATAGGGGTATATCATAATTTATAAATATAATTTACAGTAAGGGGGATATATAAGAACATTTTGCAACATGAACAAATATAAATTAAGTAGGATAACATAAAAGAGGTGTTTGAATAAAAATGAGGGTGGGAGATCCCTTACCTCGAGAGGGTGATTCCAAATGCTTGGGAGGAGCTTCTTGAGATCTTGGGGGAACCTTGAGAGGAATCTATAGATGTTAGGACATATTTAGGACGTTATAATTTTTTTTAGTGAAGATAAATAGGATATTGGGTGGGTATATATAGGAAATGAGTGGAGAATTCTTTATAATTTCTCAAAATTAGGTTTTGGACTCTATATAATAGAAAAAAAACAAAAAAACTTTCCATTTTTTGACCAAGGTTTATAAAAAATAGGGTTGGTTTTAATTATTTTATATGGATAATGGCTGAACTTATTAAAACAATACCCATGATGATGTGGAAGTGAGTCATGTTCTTAAAGAAATGATTTTAAAACCTTAAAATATATTATAAGTATTGGAGGATTCATAAAGGTTTTATAAAATTAATCAAATAAAATTAAAATAAAATTATTTTAAAGGTTAATGTTTTTTATGTATACCATTTATAGTATTTATTACATCATTTGTAGGTAATTATGGTGTCATAATATACACTATATATTTATACAGTATTTAATTTTTACCTGAAAATTTGACTATTTAAAAAATTATGAAAAATTCACCATTGAATAATTTAGACATTCTCATTTATACAAATAATTTTTGAAATATTTTAATCTTTACTTTTAATATAATAATCAATATTTATTGAAAAATGTTGAGTTTTTTTACAATAAAAGTTTTTGAAGTCTTATAAAAATTAAATTTGACTTCATCAAAATTATACGATAATTTATATTTAATAAGAATTATTTAATAATAATATTTTATTAAAGTATTATGTATTTCAAAAATCCATTAATTCATCAAAATAAATTCCTTAATTGAAATTTCATATTACTCAAAAATACAATTTGTGTTTTATCGTATCGAAATATTTTTTTTATCAAACTTATTACTTAATCCCTTACAAAGTAAAAAAAACAAGGAATAAATATAATAATTATTTAAATTAAAATTAAATATAAATATTTAAAATATTAGTGTTGATTTTTTTCTATCCTTTTTAAATTATTTTCACCCTTAATTATCTTATTTTCCTTTTATAATGTTAATAAATATTTACTATAATTACCATTCATATTGTTCAAAAATTAAGTTGAAATTATCAACTCTTATTAATTATGATTATTTAAAATATGGAATGCGTTTTATCAAAACAAAATCATAGAGGTAGAAGAATTTATTTTAATATAAAACCCTCAAGCATGATGGAAAGTGGTTTTCTGTAAAATACATTTTTTAGGGAAAAATGATTTTACTTTAACTCTATAACTATTAATATTCATTATATGAATTTAAATTGATAAATATAGATATATATATAATATAAAAATTTCATTTAAATAATTTATAATTATTTTTTATTTTAATTAATTATAATAGAGAAACATTATGCATTTTAAAACAGTTTTCAAAGAATACGTTTTAAGCCTAAACAAATTTATACTAAAATTTGGTATGGAGATTATTTAAATGAAACTAAATGAATAAAATGTAACTAAAAAAATACTTATGTTACATTGAAATAAAATAAAATTAATATTTTTTACTTTTAAATCAATTAATTTATCAAAAGAAATGATAATCTTACATAAAAACAATATTTTTTACTATTCACTAAAAATCTATATTTTTTGGAAAATACCAAAATTTCACCATAATTTAATTTTGATATGATGATATCAAAGGAGTTAGTTTTATGAATTAAATTTTTTAAATATTCTCGAAAATAATTATAATATTTTTTTATAAAAATAATTAAAAATAATTTTTGAAGAAAACATATTTTGAAGAAAAAAAATACATTACCAAAATTTGGTTGATTATGTACTAAGAATTTATCAATATATTTAGAACATATATATATATATATATATATTTAAAAAATTAGTTAATCATATTAATATCCATAAATTTAATGGGAAGGTTAAAATGATCATATTTAAATAATCATTGTTTGTTTGGGTTCGGTGTTGCATATCACAAACACTATCGAACATAGTTTTCTGTTTTAAAAACTCAAGGTGTTACATTCTTCCCCCATTTAATAAATTTTGTCCTCTAAATTCAAAATTGATCTCGGTAAGATATTTTTTGAAACTTGAAAATATAGTTATTGAAAACCCACATCATAAAAAGGGTTAATAAAACATCTACTTAAAAAGAGAGAAAATGAAGTTTGAAGGTCATCACATAACTAGGTTTCCTTGCAGTAGAAATTTAGTGGGAAGTAAAAAAATATACATAGAAGAGAAAACTAACACTAAATAACTAATTGATAGTGAAAAGAAATATGGTCAAGAGATATTCAATGACCACAAAACCATAAATCTATTATGGATAAAATGACCATCAATTCATTAGAAATGATCATAATATGAAAACATTTTAGATTGAAGATTATTTTCCCAGAGTTAAGTAATTACTTTATTATCTAGACTAGGGACATAAATAAATATACTTTCTTGAAATGTATAATTTTATCCTTTATTTATTTTCCACTATAATCTTATCTTTTTCTCCAAATGAAGAGATCTCAAGATGTTTTTATGGCAGAAGTACTAGAATAAACTTCTCATAGATCACATAACAATATATTCTTCCCATATTTACTAAACCAAAAAAATATAAAAGAGATAATTCAAAAATGAAATTTATTTCATAATATATAAATATTTTTGGCTTCAATCTAAGTTATCCATGGTCCATTTCCAACATTTAATCTTATAGGAATTCTTGTTCCCTTAATAATGGTTCATAATGAGATTGTGAATTACCAAAGAATATCCCCAAGGAGTATCAAAATAGGTGTACAACAAGTCCTATTGTCATGCAGTAGTTCTTGGTTAGGTTTAGATGAATGTGGTGTTTTCAGGATTTACCCCTATTTACACCTGTGATAGAGCCACATCCACTTATATTATCTAGACAAGGATGTATTTTCTAGAAAACCACTTACTCTATACTTTAACTAAATTTTGGGATGTATTATTATGTTAATTATTATTACCAAGGGTTTATCTAGAATTTTCTAATCCTAATCCCAAAAATAACTAAACTTTCCTTTGATACCAACTATGATAACTCGTCTCTTTAATACAATTTATTTCCTGATTTATTATATAATATTACTCATAATAAAACCCATAATATTAATAATTCTAGTGTCTTTGGGAATTAGGTACATTACATAACAAATTAAAATAGCAAATACATTATATTTATTTAAAACTTCCTTAACGGGCTCATATTATTCCTTCATACTTAAAAATACATGGGATAATTAGGGACATATATAAGAAAGAGGTGAGCTACAAAGCCTAGTAATGGAATAAAAATGAAATATCATAAAGAAAGTATTAAATTTTAAACAATAGGCATATCAGTGATACATAAAAGGGGTGAGAATCATAAACATGAACAATGATGAAAGATATAACATGGTTACATAAATGAAACATGGGAAATGTGACAACAACTTAAAACATTACATTATAAACATAGTTCAAGGATAAATGTCAAGAAAACATGATGTAAAAATTATCATGATAGATTAGGTTGAATACGTAATCCATTTAATGATGTCTCTCAAGACTAAAACATTACCTAATGTATTGAAGTGCTATATAATTCTAGGTGCAACTGTCACTTTCATTTCATTCTCATGCATAAGTCTTCCACATAGATCATAAAACATGGAATAATTTATCATCACATTTTATTCCAAGATAAAGGAGTGTGGAATACATACATGAAATTCCTAAATAAAATAAGTATAAGTGAATAAATCTGAACAACCTTGATAGAAAATGGGTATTGGTATTCACTACACAATTGTTTTGGCATGGGAAATCACGATGAAATTTTGGAAGCATAATGGGGGTGTATAAATGTTCATGGGAGGGATTAATGAGATTGAAAGGGTTATTTAAATATTTAGGCATCATAGGGGTAGTAAGGGGGATATGGAATAACATACCTCAACATTAGGAAATGGAGACAAAAGCATAATATAATGAAAATTCTCGAATAAAGAGGAGAAGGAGAGGATCCATTACTAAAATTCGGCACGTCAATGACTTAGGTAAATGCTATAATGAGAGGGGATGAATGGAATATCATTATTATAAAATCAATTTGAAAGTATAGAGATCATTAAAAGGATATGAAAACATGGAAAATTTAGATTCAAATGGCTACTTACAAAGAAGGTTCTTGAATGGAAATGAGGATAGATAAATCTCTTACTAGATTTTGGCATGATAATGGGTGTACATAAAAGTTCATGGGAGGGACTAATGAGAGTGAAAGGGGTATATAATCAAATGGAAATAAAAAGGAAAGTAAGTGGGTTGTATAAAAACAAACCCAAACAAGAACAAATGGAAACTAAGAATCATAACATAAAATAACTGCTTGAATAAAAAGAGGAGAGGGAGATCCCTTACTAAATATTGTCATGGTAACAGGTGTACATAAAGGCTCATGGGAGGGTTTAATGAGAATTAAAGATGTATATAATCATTTATAAATAAAATGGGAATTAATATGGATATGTAATAACATATCCCAAGATGAAAAAATGGGAATTAAGAGGTATAATATAAAATAGGTGCTTGGATGAAAAGGAAAGTGGGAGATCCCTTACCTTGAGAGGGTGGTTCCAAATGCTTGAGAGGAGCTTCTTGAGAGATTGGGGGAACCTAGGAAAAATATATAGAGGTTAGGGAAGATTAAATATGTTATACAAGGTTTTTTAGTGAATATAAATGAGATCTTGGGTGGTTTTATAAAGTAAATGAGTAAGGAATTCCTTATAATTTCTCAAACTTAGGTTTTGGACTCTATATAATAAAATAACAAAAACCAAAAACCTCCCCATAATTTTCTCATGGTTTTTTCCAAATAGGAGTGGTTTTCATTATTTTATAAGTAAAAGAGTATAAATTATTAATATAATACCCATGCTGATGTGGAAGAAAGTAATGTCCTTAAAGAAATGATTTTAAAACCATAAAATACATCATAGGTTTTGGAGGATTAATAAAGGCTTTATAAAATTAATTAAATAAACTTAAAATCACATTATTTTAAAGGGGAAACCTATATTTGGTAATTTATACCATTTTTAGTTTTTATTACATCTTTTTTGGGTCATTATGATGTAATAATATACACCATATATTTATACGGTATTTAATTTTTACCTAAAAATTCAACTGTTTAAAAAAATTATGAAAAATACACAATTAGATAATTTCAACATTATGATTCCAAAAATAATATTATTTTATAAAAATAATTTTATAAATATGTGAATCTTTAATTTTAAAATAATAATTAACATTTATTGGAAAATGTTGGGTGTTTTGACAATAATAATTTTCAAACCCTTATAAATTTTTTTTTGACTTCATAAAAATTATATGATAATTTATATTTAATAAAAATTATTTAATAATAATATTTTATTAAAATAATATATTTTTAAAAAATAAATTAATTCATAAAAATAAATTCCTTAATTGAAATTTCATATTACTCAAAAACACAATTTGTCTTTTATAGTATCCATATATATATTTTTTCAAACTGATTACTTAATCATTTATAAAGTCAAAACAATAAGGAATAAATATAATAATTCTTTCAATGAAAATTAAATATAAATATTCATACTATTAGTGTTACTTTTTTTCTATCCTTTATTAAATTATTTACCCTTAATTAACCTAGTTTTCTTTTATCATGGTAATAAATATTTACCACAAGCATGATAGAAAGCGTTTTTTTGAAAAATACATTTTTTAAAGAAAAGATGATTTTACTTTATTTCTATAACTAGTAATATTAATTATATGAATTTAAATTCATAAATATAGATATATAATATAAAAATTTCATTTATATAATTTATCATTAGGGTTTTTTTAATTAATTATAATAGAGAAACATTATGCATTTTAAAACAGTTTTTAAAAAATTCTTTTATAAGCCTAGAAATAAACTTATACTAAAATCTGATATAAAAATGATTTAAATGTTAATAATTGAATAAAATATAACTAACAAATTGTATTCTTACGTTGAAATAAAATTAAATGAATTTATTAGACTTTTAAATAAATTAATTTATCAAAAGAAATGACAACTTTACATAAATATAGTATTTTCACTATTCACTAAAAAATCTATATTTTCCAAAAAATCAAAAACTTTTACTCTAAGTTAATTTTTATATGATTATATCATGAACACATTTCAATTTATGAAATAAATTTTATAGATGTTCTTGAAAGTAATTATAATATTTTTTCATAAAAATAAATAAAAAACATATTTTGAAGAACAAAAAGACATTACTAAAAATCGATTGACTATTTAATAAAAATTTATAAATATATTTAGGATATATATATATATATATATTTAATAATTTATTTCATCCTAATAATATAAATTAATTTAATAGAATGTTTAAAATGGTTATATTTAAATAATCATTGTTTGTTTGGGTTCGGTATTGCATATCACATAAGCTATTGAACATAGTTTTCTATTTTAAAAACTCAAGGCATTACACTAATTTTATTTAATTCCATGCCTCAAAATTTTTATCCTTCTCACTAATCTTATTGTTTTATACTTTTTTCATAATGAAACATCTTTAGAAGATCAGAGCCTACTATTTTCTACTTTCAACTTTTAAACCTTTTCATTCAGAACATTGAATTCGTCATCCTGATTTTTAGTCATGTCTTTAAACTGTTCAATTAAAATTAATTTGTTTGAAACATTAGATGTTAGTTTTCCAAATTAATCAACAATATTGATAGAAATTTTCCTTAATTCCACTATTTTATCATCATGGTTTTTTAGATCATTATAAACCTACCTTGACCATCTCACCATCTGGTTGAATATTTTATTAAGTGAATTATTATTTCCTTTGAATTATTTGATGTTGGCCTCATGTTTGATCATTTAATAATTCAACAACATAAATATTTTTAACTTTTCATTCATACTACTTTTAATCTCTTTTACATATGGCTTAAATATTTGGTAGATAAAGAATTGAGTCAACAAGTAGCTTTAAAGTCTAACAAAAGTAATAAATATTCTTTTGTAACTATATAGCTATTGAGTTTATTGACTCTGATGTAGCTTCTAAAACATGAGGTATAGATAGAACTACATCTGAATTCTTTACTTCTTCAACTTTTACTTACTACAAAACTTTTTCAATATCAATATCCTCATATGACTCGAACTTAACTGATACTTTTGTATGTGAATTATAAGATTATTCTTCTCCTATTGAAGATGATTTTACTTCATCTGAAACTCCAAAATCAGATTTTTTATCAGATTGGGAAGGTAACAAAGTTGAAATTAAAGATGAATCAAATTTACTTTTATTTTTCTTAGTCTCTTATTAAGTTTATATCTCTTCTTATTCTTCTTCCTATACTTCTTCCTCTTCAAGTTATTATTCCAATAGCCTTATAGTTATACGAACACATTTAACAACTTTATGAATTGATTTTGGTTTGTTCTTTTTAACTGACATTTCAACATGTATTAAGACCAATACTTGAGTTGAATTCTAATATTATAATTCTTAAATTATTCATTTTACTTTCCCTTTGTCACATAATATTGGGAAACTTGATGGAACTATTGAAGTTTTAATGAATTCTAAACCAACATATGGAGTAGTTTGTTCGATATGAGGAATTGTTTAGGTTCCTTGAATGGGTTTTACAACTGATAAGGGAGAAAGTATCAATGGTCGATTTTATGATTCTTGTTCAAATACATTTAAAAAACTCTCTATTATCCTTGACTTTTATCATATTTTATTTTTATAGCCTCTTTTAGTTCATTAGTAGTTTTTTTTCAAAGCCAATGCCTCATCCTTATCAAGACTAAAAACTAGACCACATAATTTTTATAGGTATTATGATCCCTGAATTTCTGGAATTTCTCTTCTAATTTTTTTTCTACTTATTATGAACATTAGGGGGTGATGATTTAGCCTTTCCATTTTCTTTCACAATTTACTTCTCTTTTATAGGTTGGGAATTGGATGTGGCTCTGTATGTTTTTTCTACAAAATTATCTTACTTTGAATGAAAGATTAACTTCATCCTTTCCATAGTCTCTTCACAAACCAGAGAAATATTTTCCCTCATAGCATATTTCTGATTCTTGATCCAAGAAACATACATACAATTCACTAAATTTTTATTAATGAAATTGGGAAACATTAGAATCTTGGATTTCATTGATTCTTTCTTAATATATTCAACTGAGAGTAATTTTTTTTTACTAAATTGATATTCCTCATATTAATAAAGAAATATAAGATAAATATGTTCAGTAATTTAAGGGTATCCATTTTACCCTTGGTATCAAATGACCTTGCATCCATAATGTTATGACCCTTTAATTAAGTGTAAGATGTGAAACCTTTCTTACTTTCTCAAAATATTTAAATAAATATGATTCTTCCTTTGACTTCAAAAAATTAGAAAGATTTTTTGGAAGCTTGTGAGAAGGAATATATAGTTCTCCTTCTAAGGTAACTTCAAAAATATATGCTTCTTGTTGATATGAATGTTTGAAACTCTGACTAAAAAAAGTAAAAACAACTTCTTCCTTATCCTCATCTGAAAGAAACTATGATGAATTATAAAATTATCTAACAATATTAGGATGATGTATTTAAAAATCATATTTTTTAACACATATTATTTCCCAGACTTGAAAATTAATAATATTTTTAACAAGAGAATCATGATTTTTATACCAGGAAGTCATTCTCTGAGGACTTCTCTTTAATCAAAATATTTTATAGAGGCCATCATGATGAATCTTGAGGTTCAGATTAAAGACTGTTAGGATAAATTCCAAAGAAATCATACTGAGAAATAAATCAGGTGGTGAGATCTGGGAAAAAATTCTTGAAAACCTATGTGGGACAAATGGTGACCCACCCTTATACAGGAATGGATAGGGACAGTTCAAATTCTATATAAATCAATGGTTGATATTGAAAACTCTTTTCTGATTTTATGATCAATATTTAATCAATGAATGATTTTTAAAATAATTATGAAATCTTAAAGTTTTTATGAAAACTATTTATCAAAATAAACATTAATCTAATTATAAAGACTTTTATGTTTGTAACAAAATAATTCTTGTAAAATAAAATAAAAATTTAAACAAAAACATGGATAAAATAAAGTAATGGATAAGTATAAAAACTAATTGATTAGAAGAGTACCTTTCAGAATATAAATTTTCTCTTGGTATGAATAACCTATTCTTATTGGTTTTTGTAATATAAATTTATTATGATAAAGTTTATAACAAAAGTTTAATCAGGAAAAGTTTTATAAAAATTTTGTCTCCAGAAAAAATTTTATAAAATTTTTATGTTCTAAAATTTTATTAAGAATTTTGATTCTGAAATGTATTATAAAAATTTAAATTAATTTTTTATTATAAAATATTCGACTCAAAAAAAAAATTTAAAATATAAACTTTAGTAAACTAAAATACATATTAAAAAAAGTTTTATAATTTTTTAGAAAAAATAAAACACATATACTCTCTCTTTAAAAAGAATTTAATTAATGTAAGGATATTGGTAAACATGAAGTAGATATGAATAATCATTTGATAATTATCATTCCTAATTTTGTTTAATATCTTTAAATCTATCAGAACTAATGGGTTTAGTAAAAATATTAGAAAGTTGTTATTGACATCTGATGAATTGTAAAATGATATCTCATTTTTGTGTGTTATCCCAAAGTTAATGGTGTCATATGTTTATGTGTTTATATCATGAGTGATGTTTTGGGTTTTTACTTAAAAAAATGGCACTTGTGTTATCACAAAATATTTTAGTTTTAGTAAAACTCATTCCATAGTCAGTGAGTGTGTGTTGTATCCCCAAAACTTGAGCACAATAACTTTCATCTGCCACATATTTAGCTTCAACAGTGGAAATTGATATTGAGTTTTGTTTCTTACACTACCATGAGGATAAATATTCTCCTAATAAATGGAATGTTCAAGAATTATTTTTCCTATCCATTTTATATCCACTATATTCAGCATCCTAATTTTTTTTAACTCAATATTATTTTTAAAAGAGTAAAATAAATCTAAATCCATAGTTCCCTTAACACAATATAAAATTTATTTAAAAACATTAAGATGAGTCAGTTTTGGATTGTCTTGATATCTTACACATAATCATATAGAACACATTAAATATAAATGACTAGCTATTAAGTAAAGTAAAATTCCAATCATTCGTCTAATGATATTTTGATTAACTGGTTTACCAAATTCATCAATATCTAAAGTATTTTAGGTTCTAATAGGAGTAATAATACTTTTAATGTTTTTATACTTCAATTTATTAAGAATATATTTTATATACTTATGTTGAGATATAGAAGTTCCTTATGGTTTTTGTGAAATTTAAAAACCTAGAATATATGTTAACTCACCCATTATACTCATTTTAACTCAGATTTCATAAGATCCAAAAAGTAATCTGTTAAATAGCTTTGAGTTGACCCAAATATAATTTCATCACGATAAATTTGTACAATAATAATATTTTTTAAACTTATTTTTTAAAAATAGTTGGATCTGAAGCTCCCTTAACAATTTTTTTTTGTATTAAAAATCCAGTTAATCTATCATACCAGGATCTAGGATCTTTTTTAGGTTCATCTAGTGCCATATTAAGTTTAAAAATATATTCTAAATGTTTTGTATTTTCAAAACTGGGGTGTTGTTCTGCATAAAAATCCTCCTGAACATATCCATTAAGGAAACCACACTTCCAATCCATTTGAAATAGTTTAAAATTTAAGAATTCTATATAAACTAGATGTATATGAATTTCCTAAAGTCTAGATACCTGAGCATAAGTTTCTTCATATCCTATTCATTATTATTGATTATAACCCCTAGTAAAAATTCTAACTTTATTTCTAACTATTATATAATTATCAACACATTTGTTTTTAAAGACCCATTTTACTCAAATTATGGATGTTTCTTTTAGTTGTTCAACCAAATTCCAAACTTGGTTCCTTTAAAACTCATTGAGTTCATACTATATAGATTTTATCCAATCCTCATCACCTAAATACTCATTAGTATTTTTAGGATCAAATTGTGATAAGAATGCTAGATGTTTAGTTTCATTTCTCAAAGAACTTATAGTTCTAACAAGTTAATCTAAATCATGAATGATATTATCAGCAGGATGATTCTGAAGAATCAACTGATTTTTTTTTGTGTTTTTAAAACTCTATTCTTCAAAAATAGGTTAAAAATATTCTTGAGGAATAACTTTAGAAACAAATTACTTAGTTGTTCTCTCGTGAGAATAACTTTATAAAATAAGTTGAAAATCAATTTTTGAAATGACATCTGATGATGTAGGTTAAGGTTTTTTAAAAATGAAAGGATTAGTTTCATCAAACATAACATATACCATTTCTTCAATAGTTATTGTATTTTTATTAAAAACTATATAGGACTTACTAGTTGTAGAATAATCTAAAAATATCCTATTATTATATTTTCAAGAAAATTTATGTAAATTATCTTTAGTATTCAAGATGAAAACTTTTCATACAAAAACTTTGAAGTAAAAATGTTTTGGTTTTCTTACTGTCCAAAAATCATAAGAATTTTTATTAATAAAAGGTCTATTTAAAACTCAATTTATAGTATAATTATAAGTACTAACTTCTTCAGCCCAAAAAATGTTTAGAAATTGAGTATTCAATAATCATGTTTCTGGTAATATCTTGAAGAGCTTTATTCTTTTTTGACTACGCCATTTTTCTATAGAGTCCTAGGTTCCTAAAATTATGCACAATACCCTTTTTACTAGAAAAAGTTTCAAAATCATAAGTTACAAATTCTCTACCATAATCACTATAAATAGTTATCAAGGGTATGTTTTTCTCATTTTAAACTCATACTAAAAAAGTTTTAAAACAACTAAAGGATTCAAATTTTATTTCTAGTAAATAGACCCAAGTATATATAGTGTAATCATCAACTAAAACATATACACAATATTTTCCACAAATACTTCTAATTTTTTTAGGAATAAATAACTCCGTATGCACTAACTATAAATCATAAAAAGTTAATATTTAACTAATATATTTAAAACTTTACTTATGTTTCTTACCATATTGAAAAGTTTTAGTGACTTTAGAAGTATCAAACCTATGTTCTGGATGATCTTTAATAAGTCCTTTATTAGATAACTTAGCTAAATTTCTAATATCACAATGTCTTAATATTCTATTCCATAACCAATATTTATCTTTCATTTCACTATATAAAGGTATATATTGGCTTCTGAGGTCTTCTAAATTTAAAGTGTAAAAATTTTCATACTGATTGGAAGAAATAATAAACTCATATTTCAAAAATTTAATAATACATTTTTCATTCCTAGAGTTTACAATATAACCCTCATCACTTAATTAGATTATTCTTATAAGGATGTACTTAATTTCTACAATAAATAAAACATTTGAATTTAAATATTTTCTAAGAAGAGCATTGTCAGCTAAACCAATAATTTTTCTTTGAGTATTATCTTAAAAATTTACTTTTCTAAATTTCAAATTTATGATATTCTTAAAGAAATATTTATTTACAGTCATATGTCTTGAAAAAGAACTATTTTTTTTACCAAATATTCTTCTTGTTGGTACTTTTTTTTTATTTTCCTAAAATAAAAAACATTAGTGTTTTAGAACCCAAAACTTTTCGGGTCTAGTATCATCAAAAAGTAAAATTTTTGGTAACCACATTTTTCCAACATTACTACATCAATAAAATTTTATTTATTTTTAAAAATAATATTTATAAAAACCCAAATACTGAACTTTATTTAAATAAAATTTACTATTCTATTTTCCACCACTTTGAATTTCTTTTTAAAAATGGATTACTCTGTGTAATAATTTAATTATTAATAAAAATAAGTTTTTTGTTTGTAAAATCCACTCCATAAATATATCTATGAGGTATAATATTATTATACATTTTATCAATGTTTTTTACCCCCAGAGGTAAACACAGACAAAATATTCTTCAAACTAGAAATTTCATATTTTAGTTTCTTGACTAAGTTTTTATCCTCAGTATAACTAGTATTCAAACTATGCTTTAAAAAATTAGTTTGTAAACTATTTTTCTAAAAATTAAACTTATAAAGATATTTATAAAAATATATTTTTAAAAATTAGTCTTATCAAGTTCTTTAGAAAGATATGATATTTCTATGGTTAATGTATAAATTCTTGAATTTTCCTTTGGTGGATGTTTTTCTTTGGAATTACAGTGATTTTTAGAAAATTTAAAATTTTTATTTTCAAGAAGTATTACAAACCTAGAAAATTATTTAAATATTGGTAAAGTATTATCCCCTTCAGTTGAGGAATATTCTTCATCAGAATATTTAGAATTATTCTCATCATTATTATCTGGGTAATTAGAATTTATAGTAATATTGGTAAGAGATTTAGTAGTAGTTACCTTGTCCATGAGATATTTATTCACCTTTGGTATTTCTAAAAATAAACCAATATTTATCTATTTATACCTTACATTTTCATAAGAATTATCAGAATATTTATCTCCTCCACTTGAACTCCAAGTGTTAGAAGCTTTCAAACTTTTCTTGCTCTTATTCTGATCATACTACTTAGTAATTTGATAAGCATTTTTTTATTTCTTATCCTTTCCTTTATGTTTATAAAAACCTGGACTTATGTGTTCTTCCATGTTTCATTCATAACATATAACTTTATATGATTCTTTCTTATCGACTTCATCCTTATAACTTTTCTTATATCTGTATTGAAGGTCTTTATTTTCAACAATATTATTCATCCTTATTGAAATATTTTCTAATCCATTTCTAGTTCATTATGATGAAATAGTATCTTATTCAATAATAGTTCCCTTTTTAGAATATTAAAAAAAATTCAGTATATCGAGATTTAGTAGGAACAACATATGTTGTTACAAATGAAACTCCTATATTTTTCTTTTTCATCTTATTTTTATACCTTTATAGTCTACCTTAATATTGCATAAGTGTACCTATGTGATAATCTAGAGCAAGATTTTTAATCCACCTCGTGTCATCCAAATCTATTCTTTTGGATTACCATTTATAAGGCATAATATCTATTATTTTCTAAATAAATATTCCACCAATTAGATATTTCTCTCAAAGACATTGTAAACTATTCACAAGGGTCATGAATCTTTGACGCATCTTGGATACTAATTATCTAGGTAAGAAATCAAATTCTTGATAATCATCTCTCAACATAGCTCTTCCAGTTTCAATAAATTTTGAATTTCCAAGGTGAGTAACCTCTAGATTTTTCCATATACTATTATCTATTTCACATAAAGAAATTTCACTATAGATGATTATTTTAATAGAAAAAAGTAGAGTATTCCTTACTCTATAATTCAACTGATATTCATGCTTTTCTTGATTGTTAAAAGTAGTTACTTCATTCTCACGAATCTTACAATCTCTAGTTAACATCACAAAGTTATCCACATCAATATTGACAAAAAAATTCTTCATTATATTTCTCTAGTATTAATAATCATTCCCACCCAAAATAGGTGAACTACTATGATTCAGGTTTTATAAAGTACCAACCTTGAAATATTCCATCTTATTAAGTATAGAAACTCTTTTATACAAAACATGTTAGTGTAATAAAATTTATAAAAAATCAATTTATAAAATCTTAACAAACTTGAAAATGATAAAAAAAGAAAAAAAATCAAAAATTATATATGTAGAGCCTGATCTGATACCAATTGATGGATCATAAGAGTTTACGATGGCTACAATAGGGGGTAGGGGTAAATTTCAGTTTAAAAATTTAAACTAAGACAAAACATAAAACCTCTTAATTCAAAAATATCAGACTTAAAATTCATCCAATTATCTAAGTGTTAAAATCAAATTCAAAAATCATCTAATATATTAGAGTTATTATCGGTCACATAGACAATTAGATGAAAGTATTATTAGAAATATAAATAAACAATAACTTTTTAATGAAAATTCTCAAAAAAAAAACTTGTAAAAATAAGTAAAAAAATATACTATAATAGTAAGAATAAATTACAAGCTTTATAAAAGATAAATATACTCTTTATACTTAAGAGGTAACAAATTAAGAAATCCCAACTTAAGATATCCATAGTTTCAATACCTATTATAAAGCTATGTATTTCCTTAAAAGTAAAGACCTTGATATGATGATTGGTATGGCTCTATATTCCAATCCCCTGGAAACCCTCGATATGATGATCGATATGTCTCAGTATTCCTAAACCTGGAATCCCTCAATATAATGGATTAGATTCACCTATATTCTAATCCCTAGAATCCCTTAATCTATCCATGATTGGATAAAGTGAATAAAAAATCTAAGTGTTCTAAATAATTTTCAATCCTCACATAGATTCCTTAGAAATTAAACTCTCTAAGAAATTAAAAAGTGATAGAACAAAATGTTCAAGAAGAGAGAAAAATTAGACGTGGTGCATTTTGAATGTATCAACCACCAACTCTTTAAATTACCACCTATTTATAGTAATTCCTCTGAAGATCATATTTTTGAGTTGGTTGCAACTACCTTGGATAGCTTTCACTTTGACAACTCATAATGATCTGGATCTTGATCTTGACAACTATTCACTTCATTTTTTGATGTTGTTTTTTAGCACCATTATAATGATATTATGGATTATATCTGATATATATAATTCTAATCACTTCAATTATAAACTTTTCTAGTCTGATGAACTATATTATTATTTTTTAATTTTATAAACTAAAAAAATGTTAATATGATGTATCAGTACTAATGTTAGTTTGATGGCGATGACTTTGGTTAGTCTAATAGAAATGCCACTTGTATAACCACTAGTCAGAAAAATGTTTGTTCTAATGTGTCAGAAGTACCTTTAGTCTGATAGATTGGTTTGAATAATAAAAGTTTATATTTTTTTTACATTAGAATAATTTCTATGTTTGCTATAAAAAAATGTATTCTACCAACACATAATAAAACACTTAGGATATATAAAGTTAGTAAAATAGAGTTTTAAGAAAGTGTTTGTGATTTACAAAACTAAGTAAAGGAAAGTAGAAAGTAAAGATTTTGACTCTACAATTAGGATATAGGAAGAATGTAAAAATCTTAGTGGAATGATCAATGAGGGGTTATATTGATTTAAAGGGTATTAGGTGAGGTGGGGATCACTCTTTACACTCTAGTGTAGACAATCAATCAATTATGATAGGAAATAATTTTTCGGAAAACCATCAAAATAAAAATAAGATAAAAATTTACATTTATACATAGAATGAAATGTAAAATTAAAAATTTTGAAGCCACTAAAATCTAATTTTTCTTTAAAAAAACTTTTATTTGTGTATATTTATTTCCTAAATTCCATCAAGAAAATTTCAATGATGAGGATAGAAGACTATATCCGGTCTAAAATTGAACTCTAATCTTCATCACTATAGAGAAAACTAAACATTAATACTTTCAATTAGTTCTCAAGAAAAAATTTGGATAATATTATTACTCAAAGATGTAAGTTTAATTAAAGGATGTTAAAATCTAAATGATTCAATTTTTACCGACTAAAAAAAGAAATACTATAATTTCATCACCTACATCAAATAAATTCAACATTTATTGAATTTATTTAAGGAACTCTTCCTTGATAACTCACCAAACTATGATATAAAAGTTAAATATGAAAATAATTATTTTTCATTAGTCTATTACAAAATTATATACAAAGATATATGAAGGGAAAATACTTTTGAAAATATTAAAATATATTGTGAAGAAGTTATTTTATATAGAAAAATGGAATTATTGGAAATTATTTTTAACTATGTAGATATAGAAAATACTGCACATGATATGGAGCTAAAGTATGGATATATCCTCCATTCTAGAATAGTTTATTGTTGGTAGATTTTAATTGCTAGTTTTATAAACTAAAAATTGAATTGTTTCTAGAACAAATGAATACGACGAGTTAGAGAAAGAAAAAATTATGGCTCTACGAATCTAAAATGTTCTCGAATATGAGAAGCGTATAAACATGGAAAAAACTTTAAAAATGACATGAATGCATATTCTAGATGAAATAAGAAAAAATTAAAAATTCATAATATTAATTATAATGTAAGCATTACAAAATATAATACTGCATTTCAAAAATTATACATAAATTAATTTATGATAAATCCTAATAAATTATGTTAAAAATCATTCATATTCATTTTTAATATTAACATTACATAATATGTATTTCTAATATAATCCAATATAATGTCATAATTCTAACAAAAATTAAATAGCCATAAATTTTTATATATAAAATGTCATATCCAAAATCGATATTATATTTAATATATAACATAATTAATAGTAGTATTAGAAATAATCAAAACTAAAATTAGTCCAAATAATAGACCAAAATTAAAATGTATAATTAAAATAGCATTTTAATAAGTTAAAAGTAGTATATTTTAGATAGAAAATAGAATGAAAATATAAATAAAAATTTCTTATTTTAACATATTATAGATTAAAAACTATTATAGGTTTTTAATCAATATAAATTAAATAAAATTTAAAAAAAACATCTATATAAAATTTCTAAACACAAATAAAATAAAATAATTTTTTTCTTATAAAAGTATGGAATAAATAATATAATAATGTCTAAAAAAATGGTAAACTGAACCCATGATCTTAGGAAAGGGGGAAATAAAACTTTCAAAGTAAAAAGGGTAAGAGGGAAGAGGGAAATCAAACCTCCAAGATGAAGGAAGAAGGAAGTAAAACCTATGAAGTAAAAAAATTAAATAAGGAAATCAAAATAAAATAATCATAACTAAAATCAGTCCAAATAATATAAAAAAATAATAATATAGATTAAAAAATTTCATTTTAGTTTCTTATGTGAAGTATAGAAGATTTTGGATATAAAATACACTTAGGATATAAAAAAAATTCATGTTTTGAATAGATTACAGATTAAAAATTATAATAGGATTTAAATTAACACATAACATAATTTATTTTAAAAAAATTCATATACCATTGATAAAATGTTATAATGTATAGTTGTTTTTTTAAGATGATGCATGAAACAAAAAGTTTAATTGTGGAATTTAATTAATATAAATATGCATTGAACATAACATATTTTAGAATTAAATTATTGTGAATTTTTTTTCAAACTTGTAAAAGTAGTTGATTATCTCTACATGATTAATCTCTCCTTCCTAGACATCATTTTGTAGTTGAAAGTGGACTGTGAGATATTTATGATGATACAATATCCTAATGGTTTGAAGTATTGTATTAATAAAGTTAAAAACAAATAATATAAATTTTAATAATATAATGTAATAAAACAATGATGATTTAACATAATTTTTATGTAAATCCATTACTTAAATAGAGATCTAGTACAAAGGCTAATAAAAGTGCATTTGATAAAATATTTAATTGTAAATAATTTTTTTAAGTAAAAACTATGAAATGAATTGAAAGTATTTACTGTTTTTAATGCATAAAATAAGATACATATACATTTGAAATAAGTTAAAAATATTAAGATAATATTTATCTCTGAGATGGAATTAGTTTTGGTTTAAAGAAATTAATAGTATTTTTTTAGAATTTTGAAACATTTAAAAGAATGTAGTAAGAATAACAGTGATCTTGATTGTCAATGTTACTTGATTTACAAACTTTCTAGCATGCTAAGGAAAAATCTTAATGAAGGAAGAACGTTTGTATAATTAAAATAGTATCATTGAAGAAATAATAAATTTCAAGGGTCTTCTGGAATCAATGAATACAATAACTGTAATTTTATTCAATACTGTAATTTTCTAAAAAACATTAGAATAACTAAATTATGCATTTAATGGTTTTTATATACTATTAAAAGCATTATCGGTATACAGAATATAATATAAAATATACTATGATGAATTTTTATATGAAATAATGTATAATGTTATTAGTGCGTAACATACATCATATATACACTGACCATTAAATTGAAAAAAATATATAAAAAATAAAAAATAATTCATACTAGTTTTGTAAATAGATTTAAAATAAAAAATAATCCCAAGATGCTTGAACATAGAATGATATATATAGTGTTTTTCGAGTCATTTTATTATTAAATGTGGTAATATGCATAAATTTAACATAAATATAAGAAATTTAAAGGAAATAATACCAGAATTTCAAGGATAACCTTAAATATGAATATTGATTTGGGATGAACCTAGAAAGTTCATTGTTAATACACACTGTGTTAAAATAAAAAAGGGATATATAATAGAATATGATTGAAAAAAATTAGGGGATTCTTTGGTTATCCAAATGGATTTGAAATAGACTGAATTAGATGAGAAATAAAATACTAAACATAATTGATGAATAATGAAATGGGATGAAATAGAATCAAAGAACCAAACATAATCAAAGGTAGAGATGAAGTAGAATTAAAGAGAGAAATGAGAGGGATTCAAATGGAGGGAGAAAGATGAAAGAAAAGGGAATTTAAGGTATAAATGATATTGAAATGGATTTGTACTAGAATTAATGGATTTAAAAGATGATGTTACGGTTTGGATTACTTACAAAATGTGATGTATTTATCACTATTGATGATAGATGGGAAAGAGATACAAATGATCGAGCTCAGTCATTTAGTAAATCTGGTGCACCAAACTACTAGAAAAATGACCTATAGCCATATACCTATAGAGATAGTTTAATTGGGATATGGATATAGGTTGAGATATATCCATGATTATTTGAAAACTATGTATTTAGATTAAGTATTTCCATGAGAAAAGATTCCCCTGGCAAAACGACCTCAATTTGTTTTATTTTCCATGTAGATTTTCTCTCCCACCCATGATCCATAATCTTGAAACACTTCTCATATGGCTGATCATCCCTCTCCCTCCCATACTACCCTCTCTACCTCCACCTCTAATAGCTTCTCCTTTGGATGCTCCACCTCCGAATCATACATTCCTGTCATCTCTCTCACACCCACCTCTTCTTCAAATCCCAAACTTATACCATAGGTTTTTAGAAATATCATTTTACCCAAGTCTCCCCACTTCTCTCCATCCCATTCCCTTATCTACCTCCACTCATGATCATGAATTCTACTACATGATTTCTGCATCATTTATCTTCCTTTGGAGAACCGTTGTTGCATCCCACATTAAGTCACTCCCAATTTCACCCTCAATGCAGCCATTCATGACTATCAACCTTCTCAACTTGGTAATATTTAGGTATTGTGGTTCTCTTATATTTCACATCACTTGAAATTTATTTGAATAATTAACCCTAATTATTTTATATATTACCAATTGTAAGCGTTAAATAGTCAATTTTCATCATTGAGATTATTTATTCTCCTCATTAAGCCACTATCGTTTTCACGATATCTTTAACAACTGCTTCCATTTATGATTGGAGACCTACAAACCACTATAATTGGAAAGGATCATGTTAGTTTCCCCTTACACATCACCTAACAACCATGGGAATTTGTAACCCTATTTTTTTGAAAAATATGCTTCTTTAATGTGTTAATTAACAAAGATCTATTTTTTTTACTATCATATTATTTTTACGCATTTCATTTCCTATTCTAATGAATGATTTCCCAGAATTTTGAGAGTTATCCTAGGTATCATCACAATATTTTTCTATACTCATATCCATTTCATACTAGTTCCTTTCTTTAATTCATTTTTCAAGTAAGATATACTCATATTTGACATCTTGAACTAATTTATTCCTAAATATATTTTTATCAGTTTCCTTTTATATTTTTTATACAATATCCTCTGATTTTCTTTATTAAATTTTGATAAAAACAAATTCCTAGTTGATTACATGTAAAAAAAATGACATTAAAGAATGTTGTATAGTTGTTCTCACTATCAAGTTTTTTAGATCTTTTTGAGAAAAAAACTTTTCTAAACTACATATTATAATTGTATAGATGAATTAAAAAAAATTTCCTAGAAAAAGGGGCCATGAAAATGTGATTGTTAAAGAAGATTTGGTAGCAATAGTGTGTAATGTGGATGAAAGTGTGATCAAACTGGTCTACGACGTATCATTGTGAGCCAGGTAGATTCCCTTATTTAATCAAGATCTATTTCATTCTATAATTTACATAGCCTTTTATATTTAAAATAATTAAAAATATAGATTTCTACTTCACCAAAACTAGTTATATGTATATGCTAAAGTTTCTAGATATCATATCAGTGCATGTTACTGAGGTATAGTACCACGAATAAATTCATTAAATAGAAAATTTATTAGATATAGGTGATAAATTGATATTTTTCTTGATTTTTTAGTTGTTAATAATTTAACCATTGGTAATTTAACATCATTTAATTCATCTCATAAATTTGAGTGAAATTTTTCTAATGATTTATTCTTGATAACTAATTGAGAGTTTTAATGTTCAGGTTACTCCAAAGTGGTGAATATTGGAGATCAATTTTAGATAGGATGTGTTTTTTTCTCTCTTCAATGAAATATTTCTAATGGAATTTAGTTAATATATATACATAAATAAAATATTTCTATAAAAAATATATTTTACTCATTCTCAAATTTCTAATATGACAGGTCTTCATATGAAACAATGTAGAGTTTTCCCCTTTATTCTTTCCATGCTTTTTAAATATAGAATGTTTCCTTCCAAATTAGTTATCTCTTTAATATCCTTAAAACTAATATGCCTATGAACCTTACAATTCATTTAATACCCTTCCACGTTATTTTTTTTATAAAAAAAATTTAGGCAATAGGATTCCATCACACTGTCCTCTTATTTTTTGCAGTTTTTTCATCATTTGGCGAGACTTACATACCTTTCTCAATGCTATAGTTATTAACTATAAAATTTACATAAATAAGTATAATATTTTTTTTATATGTACAATGAATATTTAAATTTATCATTAACTGCATATGTCATAATATATTTACTGGTATACTTATTATGGTCATGTACTGTGGTATATTTTATAAAACCAACATAGATATATGCAAAGTTAACATCACTGTTTATTAATGTTACAATTATTATAGTTTTCATATTTCATAAAATATTATATGTTCACATTTTTTATTATCATAATTACATTTCATACCTTGTTAAATTATTCCAAATATTTCACACATGAATTTTGATTCCCTTAAAACTTCTGATGTTCTCCATTTCTTTTACCATTATTTATTGTATTGTTCATTGAGAAATTTTTCTTTCAATATGTTAATTTTTTTATTTAGTTATGAATTTATGGAAACACTATATGGTTCATTCAAATATATTATTTTTGAATCCATATACATTAATGCACTTGAATTCTAAGTGATTAAAAATATAGTAGTTATAACATCAGTTCTTTGGGTTAGTAGTGTCCTAATTTTACATTTGTTATTTACACTAATATATAATGGTGAATTAATGTATATATAGTTGCTCAGTTTTCAAAACATTTTTCATTAATTGATTTTCCCCTCATAATCACAAATGTTGATAACAGGATTGTATATGAATCTTTAACTATATAGTTATTAAATTTCGACAATTATAAGGAAGAAAAATAATAAAAAAGTAATAATATAATGGGGATGATAAATATTGTAATGAAAATATTCTAGATATGTAGGTTTGTAAATATTTTTTGAATTATATTTTTGAAATTACTTTTATTTTTTATTTTAATTGTAAACTATAGATTCTTTAACTTCCATTATCATATTTCAGGTAAATGAAACGCCTCATGTTATTCATATGAAAATAAGAAATAGATGATTTTTTTTAATTTATGATATTATAATGTTCACATTTCTTTGAATTTTAAATTCTAACCTTGTATAGTCCATTCAATTTTTATGTTAGTTTTTACAAATTTTTTCAATTCAATTTATTTTTATATTACATAACTATTAACTCTATCTCTCTTTTCCTTCCAATATTTCTTACATTCAGTGGGGCTATGTGATACATGTTAATTGAAATTTATTTTAATATTAATATTGGGAAATGGATTCATAGTGGAATAATGTGGTCATTCTATCCATGGATATATATTTATTTCCAAAATGAATCAAATAGGTGTGATCTATCATTTTACACCATCCATAAATATAATCCTTGAAAATTGAGTTGTTTTCTTGAAATTTTACACAAAATGAAGTTATTACACCTAAGTAATCATTGATATTTATTCAAGATATTTTTTATGTCCTGAGTCTTTTAATATGTATTAATTGTAGAAAAATAATCCCAACTTAAATTTTTTAATCATTGACATTTGTTTTAGATATGAAAAAAGAGCTTGACTAAAAAAATTTATCTGTAATGGTCACTGACGATTTTATTCCTTTTCTTATTCTTTTTTTTAGATTTTTGTAATTTCTTTGTATCTAATTAAAAAATTATAAACCATTCCTTTTCATTGTCAGGTTTTGAGATCAAAGGAGATTTGAGAACTGTTTACTCCAAAAAGATGCATAAAGAAAAAAAACTTGAAAAGAAAAAGTAAGTATTATTTGATATATTCAAGTTCTTTTCCTTTTAAATATTTAATTTTTACTTAGTTTCATGTTTTCATATTTTTTATATTCCTATGATAATATTGTTTCAGTTAATTTGCAGATTTATTTACATCGACATTGATATTTCCATGGAACACCATAGTAGCAGACATATTGCATTTACCCCTCTATGTTACACACCTAAACTTTATAGTTTATTCATTAACATCCAAAACCTGAGTAAAATTTTTATGTTGAAAAATTATACAGTATTGTATGCAATGCATTTCTTAATACCATTGCTTCTTTTGTATAGCCTTATCTATGAAAACTCTATACTCACTCATATATTTTGAATCCTTTCCATGTAAGTTTTCTACACTCAAATACATTAATATAAAATGTTTCAACCTTTATTTATATTTATTCATGAAAATAAAAGTGATAATAAAACATAATATATTATGTTATATATAACGCATAACAAATATATTGATCTCATAACATAAAAATTCAATAATACATACACATTAACAAATACTAAAATATAAAAAGACTATAAAATATAATTCCTAAAATATAAATATTCTCCTTCTTATACAATCAATAATACTATGATAAAAACCTATTTTTTAGGTTTACAATGCTTATGCTAATACTTTAACTAAATCTTAATAAAAAAAAACATTTATTTGCACACCCCTATATACATATAACATGAATATATTGTTTGAAATTAAATAAACATTACATATCATGTTATGTAGTGGTTTTATAATTGTTACATGTGTTAACACAGTTATTTTTATACATTTTATTTTTATTCTATTGTAAGCTTCATGGTTTGAGGGCTGCCAGAAAGGTTGGAATTTAAGTGTTGTAGGTTGGTATATACAATTTATTCTTGGTAGTGATTTAAGTGAAAGAGGGTGTGGATAAAAAATCTCAACCATCTCTTTAGTAATAAAGGTAATTTGTACAATGATATTTACTATTTTAATGATTTTAAGTTTAATTGGTAATTTAGGTTCTCTTATATAAATTTTGAAGGAATACTATACTACTATTCAATTTTGGGAGTTTCCCTGGATCATCTTATCAGGGTGTTGCAACAATGTGTTACTATGATTCATGTGTAATTGATTCTTCTTACTCTATTTTGGTAAGTATCATACCTATCTCCAATCTCAATAAGCATGTATAGTTTCTTCTAGATCACAATACACACACACATACACACATTTCTTTATTATTATAGTATTCCATAGAATATTAATGAAAAAAATACAATATATCTATAGAAAGAAAAAGTCAAAAAAATCAAAACAAGTTCGTAGAGTATGTAGGTCACTTCATGGGATGGAGATGAAGCATGAGTCTATATAGGTGCTGTTGAATTTTTAGACTAACAAGGTACCATTATATAAGAACTTAAATTATTTTCCCAAGCAGTGATACTTATTCATACAAGTGATGGTATCTCATGCAGACATGATGGAATTGGTTAGAAAATCTTCTTACAAAAAAACTATAGATAATACTTTATACACTCATAGTAGGTGACCCCTTCTCACGGACAAGGTAAAAATTCATATAATAATGAAAAAATATACACAACCATAGGACAAGATATCCTAGTGGTTCTTAAGGAAGCTATTGTTCCCACCCTTTAGTATCTAGTTTTAACATGCCCTCACATTATTCCCAATATGTTGTTCATTAGAACCCCTCTACATATTGAAGTATCAATTAGTGTGTTCAAAGATAAATTATTTTGAATGAATTTATACCAAAGTATTTTATCTTTAAAGGAAATATCACCATAAATTTTTTGAGATAGATATGATTTTTGGTGCCTCAATACACATTGTAAATTGAAATTTATCATGAAATGAGAACTCTTATATTTACTCCCACTCATTGGACCACTCTAATAAATCTTATATATAGCCAAATTTGTCTGATATATGGTCATATAAATAATCTCTTCTTTCACAATCACTTCTAAAAAATTATCTAAGGTAAGAGGAATAACCTAGAGTTAAATCTTAGGGTATAAGTCCCTCTAAATTTTTTTAACCCCTCATCTCTTTATTAATGAGGAAATCCTATAAATATCATAGTATGTTCATGAAACAAACTCCAAATTCCTACATGCTATAACTTCCCTATATAATAATAAATATCTCACGTGTTTTCTATAAACTAAGAGTTTATAAAATAAACTCTCTCAAAAAATTTCATTAGAATTGTTCCCATACCCCCTTATACATATCTCAATATCCATAATAAAGAATTCACCATTTATTAGAAACTCTACACAATAAAATATCCACCAATGGTATCCAATGTTCTACCTCTACCCAATTAAACTAGAAGGAAATATCTACCTCTTTAAACCAGTGTTTGGTTTCCCAATTAGAAATATACTGCTCATATATCAGTAAGATCCACTACAGGAACTCCTGTAATATATCACTCCAGGTATCTTATACTAATGGTATAATCCTTTAATGAACCACATCAGAACATTTTTGTGTCTCCTCTAACTAGATCATATGAGGATATTATGAAAATGATATATACAATCAGGTAAAAGAATACCAAATCTCAAAGTTGTGAAAATTATTAACCTTATTACTAAATCCATGCTTCAAATCATTCAAAATAAATTTGACTTACACAACTATCATGTAATAGTACTACATGATTCATTTACACCATAACATAATACCCTAAAATTAGTAAACCATCTATAAAGTATAATTAGTTGAGAACCGATTTCTTGTAAATAAAATGTGTTGACTGTCACACTCTTTATCAGGATCCATGGTCTATATCATTTCCTATGTTTAGACATACCACTCTCTTACTTACTCAATTAAATCCACAAGTTACTACTCCATAATTTATCCTAAATCATTATATGATATTATTCATTCATGTCCCAACCCTTTAAAATATCAGTTGAGTCATTAACCTAAATAACTTCTTCTAGATCCTTATTTTGGTATATCATAATACACTTAACATTTTACTTTTTTTAACTTGGATTTTCTTTAGGTTTTTATCTTGTAAAATACTTTATTCAAAATTTTAGTCTCAAACTTGTTCATTCAATACCATGATAATTCTCAATCATATCTATTTTGGATCATCATGGAGTCACTTGAACCATATACAAATGAAGTAATGTTTATAAGGTATATCTTAAGCATTTTGAGTGACAACTAGCATCTCAAAAATCACACAAATTTGTTTACAATTGATTCTTATAAATAGAGGATTGAGACTTATAGAATTTTTTTTTGGTTTCTAGATATTAGATTATCTATAATTAAGAGCTATTTTTCTTTTTTTTGTCATTTTTTTAGTTTATACTTAGCGTTTCCTTTATTGATAGGTTTCATTATAAAATCCCGTGTTATTGATATTTTGATCAGATATGACAATGTGTAAGGACTAGATATTTATAATATTTTAGATTGAAGTGGCTTCATGTAAAAACATGATAATCTTAGTTCATATATTGATCCTCCAACTACTTTGGGTCAAAAGAAAAGAGTATGGGGTACAGGGTGTAGTAGGCTATCTATGATTTAGTGTTAATTCATATAATATAGTCATATTTTATTTTATATGAATATTTTTATTATTTTCAATGTATGATTTAGGATGAACCACTTTTATTCACAAATGTAATAATGAAGATATTCTTACAAGAGTAAATATTTTTTCTAATGGTATGTAATAATTTATTTCATCTATCACACAAGGGAAAAAAACATTTACCATGTCAGCGTTTATTACATTGGTTATATATAATTGACATGCAAAGCTGTAAAAATTGGGTTGTCACATCGGTTATAAAATAAAAAACATTATAAATCACTGAGATTCAATTTATAATGATGGTTATTTTATAACCAACGTAAAAAATACCAAGATTTTATTTATCATGTCAGTTATTTTATAACAGATGTGAAATATAGAATCTTGGCACTTTATCACGACGGTTATAAAATAACTGACATTATAAATCAATTCTCGATGATTTATCACATTATTTATTTTATAACTAGCATGATAAATCAATTCTTGGTGATTTATCACGTTAGTTATTTTTATAACTGACGTGATAAATATTTTAAATGATTTATCGCACCCCGTATTCTATCATTCTGTTTTCTTCGATCGGGCGAACTGCGGCTCATATCTCTCACGAGGAAAACCTAGAAAGGATTATTCAAATTCATGCCCTGCAACCTTGTTTTTACAACATCATTCATCATCTTTATTATCACCAGATCTATCAGGTCTACTCGCAACACTCAAGTAAGCCTAACACACCTCAGTTTCATTCTTTATTTTTCATGATTCCCTTAATTTATGTTTTGAGATATTATTTTTCTATCATTGTTATTGATCTCATGTTAAGTTTCATAGTTTTCTTTTATACCATGCTACATTCTTTTCTGGTAAAATAAACCATGGGAGTGATATCATAAAAGTTATACAATTCTTGATGCTACCATGTGTGTTCTATCAAGTGTATGTGCATGTACTTCCATGTGTGTGCTACCATGAAATCATTATCATGAAAGTTCTTCCTTATAACCTTACAATTAAGGAAATTACTCAATACAATTTTGTACCATCAATAATTGTATCATTCTTTAATTTTTAATTTTGGTTATATATTCAAATTAAAATTCGTTTTATATTCAATATTTTAATTTTCTTTATATGATAAAACTCTTTATTTAGTGTTTGAATCTAAACTAACTTACTCTACCATTATCTTTAAAAATAAACCTGGTTGGACACAACCCCCCACCCCCATGGACACCCCCACCCCCTGGACAACCCCCACCCCCTGGACAGCCCTCCCACACCCCTTGGATACCCCCACACCCCTGGACACCCCTACCCCCTTGGACAACCCCCACCCCTGGACAACCCCCACCCCCTGGACACCCCCACCCCCTGGATACACCCCACCCCCTGGACACCCCTACCCCCTTGGGCAGCCCCCCACCCCCTGCATAGACCCCACCCCCCTGGACAGCCACCACCCCCTTGGACACCCCCACCCCCTTGGACAACCCCCCACCCCCTGGACAACCCACCCTCAGGGACAACCCCCACCCCCATGGACAGCCCCCACCCCCATGGAAAACCCCCACCCCCATAGACAACCCCCACCCTTAGACACCCCCACCCCCTGGATAGCCCCAACCCCCATGCATAGCCCCCAACCCCCTGGATAGCCCCCACCCCCCAGACACCCCACCCCCTAGACACCCCCTACCCCCTTGGACAACCACCACCCCCTGGACACCCCTACCCCCTTAGATAGACCCCACCCCCTGGACACCACACCCACCCCCTTCGACACCCCCTAGACACCCCACCCCCTTGGATATCCCCCCACCCCAACCCCTAGGACACCCCCACCCCCATGGACATCCCCCAACCCCCTGGATGCCTCCATCCCTTGGACACCCATACCCCCTTAGAAATCCCCCACCCCCATGTACACCCCTTACCCCCTTGGACATCCCTGCACCCCCCATGACACTACCCCACCCCCTTGGACACCCCCTTAGACACCCCACCCCCTGGACACCCCACCCCCCATGGAAAACCCCTCAATAGTCGGGATATCCCCCCACCCAACATACACCACCACCCCTCTGGACACCCCTACTGCCTTTGGACAACCCCATCACCCCCTCAACATGACCCCCACCCCCTTGGACACCCTCACCCCCTTGGACAGCCCCCACTCCATGGACACCCCCACCTCCCATGGATAGGCCCTCAACCCCCCTCAACAACCCCCACCCCTGGACACCCCCACCCCATTAGACACCCCCTACCCCCTTGGATAGCCTCCACCACCGAGACACCCCTACCCCCTTGTACAACCCACCTAGACACCACCCCTACCCCCTTGGACACCCCCTAGACAGCTCCCACCCCCTGGACAACCCTCACCACCTAGATACCTCACCCCCTATATACCCCCACCCACTGGACACCCCCTACCCACTTGGATATCCCCCACCCCCTGGACAACCCCCACCCCCCTAGACACCCCCACCACTGGATACCCCCCACCCCTAGACACCCCCTACCCCCTTGGACATCCCCACACCCATGGATATCCCCCACCCCCTGGACACCCCCACCCCATGGACATCCCCCCACCCCCTGGATAACCCCCCACCCCTTGGACCCCCCACCCCCATGGATAGCCCCCACTCCCCTGGACAGCCCCCACCCCTGGATATCCCCCCACCCCCATAGACATCCCCCAACCCCCTGGGTATCCCCCCACCCCCCATACATCCCCACCCCCAGATACCCCACCCCCTAGACACCCCACCCCCTAGACACCCCTACCCCCCTTGGACAACTCCCTCACCCCCTAGACACCCCCACTCCCTTGGACACCCCTAGACACACCACCCCCTTGGACAACCCCCCACTCCTCTGGACTCCCCCACCCCCATGGAAATCCCCCCAACACCCTGGACAACCCCCCACCCCCTTGGAAAACCACCTCACCCCCTTGGAAACCACCCCACCCCCTTGGACACCCCCACACCCCTAGAAAACCCCCACCCCTAGAAACCCCCACCCCCTGGACACCCCCCACCAACCTGGACACCCCTACCCCCTTGGACAACCCCCACCCCTGGACTCCCCCTTGGACAACCCCCACCCCCCCTAGATAGCTCCCACCCCCCGAACACCCCCACACCTAGACACCCCTACCCCCTTGGATAGCCCCCACCCCTGGACGCCCCCACCCCCATGGACAACCCCCCAACCCCCTAGACAGCCCCCACCCCCCGGAAACCCCCACCCCCTAGACACCCCCACCCCCTTGGACAGCCCCCACCCCTGGACACCCCTACCCCCTTGGAAAGCCCCCTCACCCCTGGACACTACACCCACTCCCTTGGACACCCCCTAAACAGCTCCCAACCCCCCTAGACAGCCCCCACCCCCTGGACGGCCCCCACCCCCTGGACACTCCCCACCCCCTGGACACCCCCACCCCTGGAAAGCCCCCACCCCTTGAACACCCCCACCCCCTGGGACACCCCCACCCCCCGGGACATCCCCTACCCCCTTAGACATCCCCAACCCACTAGAAATCCCCCTACCCCCCCCCCCCCCTGAACACCCCCACCCCCTTGGAAAGACCCCATCCCCTGGACACCACCCCCACCCCCTGGACACTACCCCACACCCTGGACACCCCCATCCCCCTTGGAAACCCCCAAATCCATGGAAAAACCCCACCCCTTAGACATCCCCATCCCTCGTTACAATAGATTATATACTAGAGAGTGTATGACAATGATTCTTGAATCGTTTGTATACATATATCCCAATGTTTTCCATGAAACTATTGGAATAGATTATATGCTGGAAAACATGTATACGAACGGTTCTTGAACCGTTGGTATATATATCCCAACAGTTTCATTGAAACCATTAACATATATTAACTTCAGATAGTCTATACCAACGCTTCCTGTTGATCCATTGGTATAGGGCTATTGCAACAGCCATCATGCCAACAATGTGTAAAATCTTTGGGATATTCTATCCCAACGGTTTCAGGGTCTATCCCAATAGTTTCAAACTATTGGGATAGGTGTAATTTTTAGTAGTGAATGTATACATATTTTAATATTTATACTTCATATTTCATGTTTACGGAAGGGTGAATTTGGTATCCAGTTTCACCAGGATGTATTCTTTGTGTACCTTAAGAAGAAAGGATCCAAGATGAATTTGTTATGTTATTTCATGACCCTGATGAGAGAGATATGTAATCCTAAAATGATTTTTCATATAAATATAAAACTATAATATCTAACTATATTTTCCTTTTAAAATTATTTCCATGCATATATTTTTCAAATATGCATATATTTGTTTTATATTTCAAAATTGTTTTACATTCAAATTATGATATTTTTCATTTAAATATAAAATTGGATTATTTTGAGAAGATGTATAATTTTTATATTTGTTATAGGTAATAATGAGTAAAAGTTGGATTACGGCGTATCAAATGAGTTTTGAATATGAGTAAGGTGTTGATTCCTTTTTAGAATTTTCTCAACGAAATGTTTCAAGCAATGACATTTTTTTCTATCCACACCTGAAATGTTTGAATATGAAGAAGTTGAAAAGCAGAGAGATAAAATATCATCTGATTTTTCATGGTTTTAATCTGAGTTATAGCCCTTGGATTTGGCATGGTGAAACTGGATATAATGACAAATATACTGATGATGATGATTTGCAAGATGATAACTCTAATAGAATTGAAGAAATGATTCGTGATATTACAACAGAACAAATTAAGACAGAACTGAAAGTTATATGTCTATATGGTGATGCTGAAAAACAATTATATCCTGGTTGTATATATTTTATGGTTTTTTCAGCCATGTTAAGATTGATTAAGCTGAATGCGAAACATGGATGGAGTGGCAGATGTTTTATAGAGCTGTTAAAATTGTTGAAATACATTCTTTCAAAAGACAACGATCTTACATATTCACATTATAGGACAAGAAAATATTATGCCTGATGGGATTGAGATATAATAAAATACATTCCTGTCTGAATGACTGTATGATATATTAGAAGGAATATGAATTTCTTTCATAGTGTTATAAATGTGGGACATCACAGTATAAGTTGAAAGAAAAATCACAGGATGATGTAGAGATTATAGAGATCCCTACCAAGGTATTTTGGTATATTCCTATAATTAATCATTTGAAACCTTTATTTTCTAATTCACATGATGAAAAAAGGTTAACATGGCATGTTGATGAGTGGACATGTGATGGAAAAATATTTCATCCAACTGATTGTCCACAATGGAAGAAAATTGATGAGCAGTATCCTATATTCGGAAATGAAATTAGAAATCATAGAATTGGGTTATGAATAGATAGAATGAATCCATATCTAACCCTCATTAGCACACATAGTTCATGGCCTATTTTATTGGTAATTTACAACCTCACTCTTGAAGTTTGTATGAAGAAAAAATATGTTTTTTGAGTATAATGATATCTGGTCCGAAGCAACCCAAAAATGATATTGATGTTTTATTTTCACCATTGATTGATGATTTGAAACTTTTATGGGAGGATGGTATTAAGGTGTATGATTATTATAAAATGGAATATTTTCAACTGTATGAAGTGATTATGTTCACTATAAATTACTTCTCAGTGTATGAAAATTTGTCCGAATACAGTGTTAAGGGGAATAAAGCACGTCCAATTTTTGAACAACAAACTTCATATTTACAATTTCTTCATGGGACGAAAACAATATACATGGGTCATAGAAAGTTTTTACCTATGGATACTCTTATAGAAGACTAAAAGAGGAATTCAATGGATCACAAGAATTTGATATTTCTCCAAAACATTTATCCCATGATGTGTATTTTGAGAGGGTTCAAAACCTTGATATGACATTGGGAAAGGCACATAAATCTGGTAATGATAGACATATTTGGAAGAAAAGGTCAATATTTTTGGAGCTACCATATTGGAGATATCATGAAGTGAAACATAATATTGATGTCATGAATGTGGAGAATAATATCTGTGACAGTTTTATTGGAACATTGTTAGATATTAAAGGAAAGACTAAATATGGGTTGAATGCAAGATTAGACTTACTATCAATGGGAATATGTTTAGAGTTAGCTCCCGCTTCTAATGGAAGATGAACATTTCTTCCCCATGCTTGTCATACATTATACAGGAGGTAGAAAATTAGCTTTTGTCAGTGTCTTTATGATATCAAAGTTCCTCAAGGTTATTCTTCAAATGTAAAATTTTTTGTCTCATTGAAGGATTTGAAGTTGATAGGTATGAAATTTCATTCTTGTCACATCATGATACAATAACTTCTACCAGTTGAATTGGGTGGAATATTTTCCATTCATGTCAGAAATACTATAATGAAGGTGTGTTATTTTTTCAATTCAATTTGTAATATGGTGATTGATGTGAATGCTTTGAACTTTTTGGAAAAGGATGAAATTTGTGTACTTTTTCAATTATAAATGTAGTTTCCTCTATATTTTTTTTGATATAATGGTGAATTTAATGGTTCATCTGGTTTGAGAAATAAATCTTTATGGACATGTATATCTTCATTGGATGTATCCCTTTGAAAGGTAAATGAAAATATTGAAGGGTTATGTTAATAATCCATATCAACCTAAAGCTTCCATTATTGAAAAGTATATTTCTGAGGAGGTTGCGGAGTTTTGTATGAGCTACTCGGCTACAGTAGAGCACATAGGTTTTCCTCCATCTTTCCATGAACAAGTTAATAATGAGGGAAAGTGGATTCATGTCTTGAAAGTTAAATAATTATTAGCTAAACAGATAAAGAGGGTATAATTATACATCTTGAATAACATAGCTGATGCTCAACCATATATCACATTTCATATTAATGAGTTGAAACAATGTCATCCAAAGAAGAAATAAATTTGGATTTTGAATGAGCACAATAAAACATTCTTTCCATGGTTTAAAAAGACCTTTCTTGGTAGACCACATGTATCAGATACATTAATATGGTTAGTGGGTGGTCCAAGTTTAAATGTGATAACATGGTACGAGTATGACATTAACGGCTATAAATTTCATACGAAGGATCAGGATAACATAAGTGATGTTCAGAATAGTGGTTTATTGGTGTTTGTATAAGCAATGCATTTTCAAGTTCTAAAGACAAAAACCCAATTTTAGAATCAAGTGGATATTATGGAGTCATTGAGAAATATGGGTGGTTGATTAATTTAAAATTAAAGTTCTTTTTTTAACTGAAAATGGTTTATTGGTAACAACAATGCCAGACACGATGAATTTGGAATAACGATGGTTAATCTGAATAGATTGGAAGACACAATAGGTTCTTTTATAATGGAAACACATGAATTTTTTTTCTATGTTGTTGATCAATAAGATATGCAGTGGTCTATTGTTTTACCAGGAAAAAAACAATATGTTGGTCAGGATCAACTTGATGACGATACTGATTTATGTGAGATCCCTACTTCCATGGAAAGGTTAGCAGAAAATAATGATGAGCATGTTGAAAACATGGTTTGTTCCATAAGGAACTACCATGATGAAGGAATTTGGGAAACCAATCTATTTGTACATTCCTAATATTTCAGGTAACATATGTTTATTTCTTGTTTACATTTATTAATTTCATAAAATGTTATATATTGTAATTTTTTCTTTATTAAAAAGCGTATTCAAATAAATAATTACAAATTTTTGTTTATTTTAATTTTGTTTAGTTTAGTTTAGTTTATTATGTTTACCATTACGTAACTTATATATCTATTGATTTTGTTGAATACCAGTTACTTTACCATGTTTACCATATTTTACCATATTTTACCTTTACATAACTTATATATTTATTTATTTGGTTGAATAAAAATTACACTACCATTTTTACCATGTTTACCATCTTTACCATTGTTTAACATGCTTACCATATTTACCATGTTTAATATCACATAACTTAGTTCAATTTTTTATTTTTTGTTTACATTCGTATTGTAATATTTGAATTTGTATATTTGTGAACTAATTTTTTCTTTTTTTATTTGAAGTATAATGACAAATCAATCAGTTGATCAACCACATGATTCTGGAGATAAGAATCATGATTATACCTCTAGATAGGAACATTCATATAATCCTCTTGATGTTCCCCAATCTTCCTCATGTGCTCCCATAATGATAAAGAAGAGTTAAAGAGTTGGTAAATGTGGCTGAACATGTTTACCAAAATTATCACTTGACTATAGCCAATAACAAAGGATACTCATTGAGTTTAATGAGAATGATATTCATAGAGTTCCAAATGAAAAATATTTTAAGAGTTTTGTATCAACTCAGGGTAAATGAAAAGTAAAAATTTGTTATGATGATTGAAGAAGTGTGGACAAATCAATAATATCTTAGTTATGGGAGAAAATTTTGGTAAGATCTTTTGCTATTTTTTGACTAATATTTAAATGTTTATAGTATAATATGTTTTACCCCTTCTTTATCAGATGAAATTTGATATTCCCAACACTAGAGGAGTTAGGAGGAAATGTTTATCGATGGATGCTAGGAGACAAAGGGATTTCAAATCAAACCTCACATCTGATTTCATTTTTGGTAATAGGAAACAAGACAGTCCATGTCATATATATATCCTTTTATAGATGAAGACACATGGAAACAATTTTTTGAAAGAAGAAAAGATTCATTTTTGGTAAGGGAAATGTAAATTTTTATAATATTTCTTATATAAATGATATTATTAATGTTCTATTAATGATTTCTTATTCTTAATTTATAGAAAACAAGGACATATCATCAGAATATCCAATCTAAAAATGTATAACCTCATAGTTTATCTTAGGGAGGGTATAGTTTATTGGAAGAACAAATGATGCCAGAAAAATTACAAAAAATCAGAGTTGAGTCTTCAATCTTTAGAGAGGTTTCCCCACTATCCCCTCTATCTAGATATGAAAAATTGAAGAGAGATCAGATGGGATAAAAGGGAAATATATTTCATAAGAATCAAGAATCATAGCTAAGAGTATTGTAAGATATTTATTTTATTTATTTAAGTTAATTATATTACTTATATACTTTGAATCATTACAGAAATGTTCAATTAATTAATAAATGATTCTATTGAGGAACAGAGCACACAAGGGTATTTATAGCTGCTGGTAGGCAAGATATTTTATATAGAACATTGGGAAAGACCGAACACCCTGATCGCGTATGAGGATACCCAGTGGGTGTATCAGTAAGAAAAGTGTTTCCACATTCTTCAACTTCTTCCATTGAGGGTGTTTATAAAAAAAATAGAATCCTTAGAGGATGAAGTTCATAATATTAATGAGATGATGGAAGAAAATATTAGATCATCGATACCGTCTATGTTTTTAGACATGCAATGATAATTTCATACTGCAGTTCCCACTCCTCCACCTCCCCCTATAGACCTCATTATTTATCCTCCACCTTCGCCAGCAGATCACACTACCCCACATACGGACCCCATTATTTATCCTCCACCTCATCCAACAGACCCCATATTTTATCCTACTCCTCCGCCATAACTTACTACTTATTGTTAGTTGTATGTTGATTATCCTCACCATCATATAGTTGCATATGGGCTGGTATATTGTATAGGAGATAGAGTTCATCATAAAAAATTATAGGTAGAGAATAATAGGGTCATTGTATAGGATATTATAGATACTTCAGCTCAAGTATCTTTACCTACAGATGAGGTGAAAATAGTTGGACATAGTATCAGCCACTTTTTAGTTTGGCCATACAGACTTCTGCGACTCATTACCATAGAGATATGTATATTATATATTTTATTTTATTTTTTTATTAAAGTTGTTTTAACATTTGATAACTAATATATTTTTCTATTTATTTACATGAATACTTCAATGGTAAAGAAATAATGTATAGACAACAAAAAAGACAAATGGGTATGACATCATATACAGATTCTAGTAGTCTTGACAGATTTTCAAGATATTCAAATTTTTTGGAAAATCATTATTAATTTCCAATGGAAGATCATGTTTTTGGAAGTGAAATAAATGTGGGGATTTTGAAAAATGATATCATGGATCTTGTTACTGAAGATAAGTTGGGCATCAACATGGGGCAGATTTTTTCCATGTAAGTCTTAACACCTTTCTCTGCGTTATATTTATTAAAAATGCATAATTATGTTTGTTTTTTATTAGGTATCTTTATAAAATGTGTGAGAAGAATGAGAGGAGATTTGTATATGGATTCATGGACCTACATATGATTTCCCTTGAAGCACATGCATTAGATAAGGAACAAAGTTCACTTTATATTGGTGAAAGATTTGAAGAGAATATAATCATGCAATGTTGGATGATGCCTTTTTGTGAGAGGTATAAAAATTATATCTAGAAAAGTGTTCTTTATCCTTTAAAATAAAAAAACAATAACCTTAAATTTTCTTTTATATCAGTTATCATTGGATGTTAGGTGTTTTTTTCCAAGGGAGAAAACACTTTATTGGATATGCTCTGTCCATGGCGATGCACGGGGAAGTTTTAAGAATATGTTGGAAAAGTAAGTTTCAATTTCTTAATAGTTTTTTATATTATAATGAATTTTAAATTTTTCCCATTCATATTATTTTCTAATAGGGTATGGGAATAATTTTTAAAAAACACAAATAAAAAGAGCTCCAAGATCAAATTTGTAAAAATAAAGGTAAATTTCAATTTATAATTTGTACTTTTAGATATATTACATAAAAATGATATTTTGAATTGACAATCATTTAAATATAATTGTCATATAGAACAAGGAATCATCTAATGTAGATATTATATGTTAAGATTTATGTATGAAATAATCACAACTATAACAATAATGAACTTTGACCAGGTTAGATTTCCTTATAAACTTTTCCATAATATTTCATTTGACTTATTCATTATACATGTTAACTAATTTATTTTTAATTTTTATCTATTTGATGACCCTAAAACCTACATTGCTCAAGTGGTAAAACACTTATAAGTGGAATGGAAAAATTATTTTATAGGTCTGATTGGATTTTAGTTTGTTTGTAGTGTAAAATGTAATTTTGAATATTGTAATTGTAATTTTAATTGTGTATTTGGTATTTGTTTGGGTTGGATTTTGGTTTTTTAGTTGACATTGTATGTTTTGAATTTTATATATGTGAATGTTTAATTTTTCTCTAGTTCTTCTTATTCTGGTCTAGTTCTGATGTTTTTCTGGTATGGATTCTGTTCTGGTTTTGTTCTTTTTTTGGTCTGGTTTCTGTATGTTTCAAGTCAACTTTGGCAGAGCATAGTAATGGTTTCACTATTTTATTAAAAAAAAATTGATTTTTCATGTCGGTTATTTTATAACTGACATAATAAATTCCTGTGGTACCATTTATTATGTCAGTTATTAAATAACCGATGTCATATCTCTTTTTTCATGTCGGTTATTGTATAACTGACATGAAAAATGATTCAGAGGCGCAATATATTATGTCAGTTATTACATAACTGATGTTATAAACTATATAACATATCAAGTATTTAATAACAAATGTCATAAACTATATACCACATTGGTTATTAAATAATTGATATAAAAAATCAACCCTCCGAAGGGTTTTTAATGTCAGTTCTTAAATAACTGACATGAAAAACCCTTCAAAGGCTCGATTTATCACGTCTATTATTTAATAACAGACGTAATAAACTATACACGAAGTCAGTTATTAAATAACTGATGTGATAAATCGAACCTCCTAATGTGTTTTCATGTTGGTTATTTAATAACCAATGTGAAAAACTTTTCATATTTATGAGTTTTACGTCGGTTTTAAAAAAACCTATGTAAAAAACAATATTTATAATGTTTCCTTTAATAACGTCGGCTAAAAAATAATGTAAGAAATAAAAAATAACTGACATAAAAAACATTTTATACACTAATGTCATTTATTTCTATATTAAAAACTCGTTGAAATAGATGCCTTTCACTTTGTATTTCTGTTTAATTATTGATTTTATAGGGATTCCATTTTAAAATTTTTCTTGCAAATATGAGTTTTTATGATAATTTTGTTGAATTGTTTCATCTTAAATGGTAATTTTTTTAAACATTTTCAACCATAAAAATATAGTTGTTCTATAATCATCCCCAAGATAAATATGAGATCTTGGAATCTAGGTATCTTTCTCATAATGAAAAAAATAATGCTTTAAACTCTGATTATTCTCTGGTGGTTTATCTTTATTATAGTTATTTCAACATTCTGAATAGTGGTAATGAAGTGAGTGTCATTGAAGATGTTGTGTTATGACCTAGGGTCAATGAGATACTAACCATAGAAATAATATATCAAAAGAAATTTCCTAAATCTCATCCCAAATTAAACCCAAGGAAGTCATTATTATTTATCAATTCTCTAATTTTTTATCATCTATCATCACCATATTCACTTATCAACATTATCTATAAAATATAGTCATAGAATAAATAAAATATCATAAAAAATTCCACTTGGGAATATAATTCATTAAATAATATCTAACAAATGACATCTATTAAATTTATATTGTGAAATAATCCATTAAGATGTAATAAATAAAAATTAAATAATTAAATCATTTATGAAATTTACCTTTCATTTTAAACATATGTTTACAGTTAAAACTTATTGAAATGTTTAGAATGAACCCATGGGGATCCCATATCTATGTAGAAGTCAGTAACCACATGTGATACCTAAAAAAATAAATGTCTAGCAAGCATGAAAGGTAGTAAGGATGTAGAAGATAGAAAGGCCCTAAACAGTGAGCTAAGGATATAATTCTATGTATGAAAATTAATGAAAATAACATTTATTTTAGGATTAATACTTTAAGTATGTAATTTAAATAATTATGGAATGATTACATAGAAACATTTGATGAATACATGAATAAAAATTTTAAAACAGTGAATGCATAGACAATAGGATTGTTCTATGAGTTTTCTGGTGGTTTTTTAGAGATTATGGTGTAGTAAATTTTGTGTATATATTTTAAATTTATATATTTTTTGGATTTTTAGGTCTTAATTTTGTAGTGATACCAATAAAACCATTTATTGATGCTGGAATGGCAGGATTTAAGTACAACATGTTGGTTTATACATTGTATTCCTGGTAGGTATTTAAGTGTTTGAATTATATTTATACATTGTATTATTGGTATGGATTTAAGTGTTTGAATTATATTTACAGTTTATTATTGTGATAAATTCTTGTTTGAGTTTTGGAAGTGTATGAATTGTGTTTATATTCTTGTTTAAGTGTAGTGGATGATATATTATTTTTTGAGTCTTGGAAGTGTTTGAATTTAGTTTATATTATTGTTTAAGTGTAGTAGGTGATATATTATTGTTTGATTTTTGTTTATATTCTTATTTAACCATATCAGGTGATATATTTTTGTTTGAATTCTTATGATATTTTTTTTGAGTGGATATTGGTAGGGTAGTAATTTAATTACAGTAGGGTAGATTTTGAGTTTTATTTGAGTGGCTGTTTCTGGGGTAGTAGTTTAATTATATCAGGGAGAGTTCAATTTTATTTAGGATGTTTTCAACTGATCAATACATGAAACCACACACACTTAAACTATTTTAATTGTAACATGAATAGTTTTTTTGGTTTTAGGGTGATATAGCCATAGTTTTTAACCATGGATTTATATTGGGGCTAGCCGAACAAATAGACACAATTTTGAATTCTGGTTGTAATGGTGTCACCCTGGTTTGAAACCAAGGCAATAAGATTCCTTATTTTTAATAATTACCATGATTTCAAACTATGGATACATGTGTATATCCAAAGTGGAAACTGTGGAAATAGCTGTAGAGAAGGGAGAAATAAAACCCTATGCAACACATGAAGATTTTAATCCAACACCTAATGGGAAGGGAGTGTGTTTAGGTAAATTGTTGATCGTAAATCAGATGAGGATTCTAGGGATCTAAAATCAAATAAACCCTACTTGGAATGAGAATTAATATGATAATTTGAGGAGATAGGATCTTTAAATCACTAAAATATGCTTTCATGAGTTGATCGTGGGGTTAAAGAATAAAGTATATCAGTGCTAGATGAAACCCTTCTTGAATGTGGAGGAGGCAGAGGTAGAAAGTTAAAGGAGGCATAGGTGGCATGGGTGGATGTAAAGAGTTTGAGAGTCATAGATGTTTGGAGGAAGTGAATATATAGGGAGAATTAGAGTGAGGGGAAGGAGGAATAGATGTAGGATGAATGTAGGCATCAAGCCGAGCCAGGAGGTGAAAATTTTTATAGAGAAAAAAAATCATGAGAGATCGACACATGTATATAGGAGTTACCATGTAGAAAACCAAGATAAAAATATCTTTATTTTACATTATTTCCATAATATAAACATTATATCTCTTATAAAGAAATAACACAATCCCATGAATGTAAGGGTTATTGTCTTTGAGGACTAGTTACATAAGAAACTTATTTTATATATCTTATAAACATTTCTCCATAATCTAACCACATTAGATCCCTACTAAACTTCTCATAAGATACACCCATCTTCATAACCCAGGGGATGTAAGCATAAAAAAGGTGTGAGCTTAGATTCTCAATAAGGGAAAACATATGTGATAACAATCAAATCTCTTAAGTGATAATAAGATGATAATATGAGTATAATCAAGATACATTATAAAACCATCCCCACAAGCAAAAAAAATAAATCACGAGTCATGGAATAAGGCTTGGAACAACATAAGGTGTTAATCAGAAGAGTATTGAAACATTAGTCCGTAAACATGATCCATTAAAGCATAACATTGGTATAAGAGTATATATAAGAGTGTGATACACACATTTTAATAATAAAATATATCATTTTGAACATAAATTATCAAAAATTATGTCAATGAAAAAACTTTTGAAAATAGATTAACTTTAATTGTACTCATGCACATTCTTTTGATCATAGATTAACCATAATTATACCCATGAACAATCTTGTGATCATATCTAAACCACAATTATACCCAATAATAACATTATTATTATACCTAAACCTCAATTATACCCACACACAACCTTATGTGCATAAAAAACCATAATTATACTGATGTACAAAATCATTATATCATGAGATATAAAACCTTAACCAATGAATTATAACCCATCATCATCTATACATACAAGTTCCACTTAAAATCAAATCATTCATCTTATCGTAAATAATATGTGGGAAAAAATGGGTTTTGTTAATTTTCCAAATTTTATATCATAAAAATGATCATTTATACCAAAAAACTAATATCCCAAATGATTATTTAACAATAGAACATATATGGTGATTTATGAACCATTACTCAATTAAATAAGAATAATTTGAAAATGGAAGAGAAATAAAAAATTATTTTTCTTAAAAATAATTTCTTAATATCATCTTAAAAAGATGTAATTTTCAAGTCACATTCCAGATTTTTTTTGAAGATGTATAGAAAAATTATTAAAATATTACTTAAAAATAGATTCCAATAATGTGACCTTGAAAAGAAAAAACATATGTAAAGTTGTGAAGTAGATGAAAAAATTATATGATCATGGCTAGGAAAGACATTTTAAATATTTTAAAAGGCCTTTATTAAAAACACACATCATTAAAAGGATAATTAAACCTTTATTTTAAAATTAATAAATATGAATGAAATGATAATTAGATAAAAAAATTTATTTTCAGCTAGGGGAAGGAGAATATTGGTGGGAAGTAAAACATGGATATAGAGGGAAAATACATTAAGATAAATGATAATTATTCTTAATAAAAATGTATTTTCAGGAAAAAATATAATCATGAAGGAAGAATAATTTAGTATGAAACATGATTTACCCATAAAATAATGCGTAAATACAATATATAATCATCATAGGGTATAATATATCAATCTTTAAATAGTTAAGAGGAGTGATTATAACCCAAGGAAAATATTTGAGTCATGAAAACCCCTTTACCTTTTTTCATGATATTTGAATGCTCTCTAACATCTTGTGAAACAAACATAAATATATTAATAATCTATTTAATAATATTATTCATATACATTAACATTTTATATACTTTATTTATGATCATTTATTATGAATATATTTGTTAGTTATCACTTACCTTTACAATCAGGTGCTAGTAACTTTAATTGTTTCAATCATGCTTTATGATATCGATTTTGGTAACCATTCATTGATATGAAGTTTATCATTCACATGTAATATAATCTATATGAATTTATTTTTTAAGGAATTATAATGTTATAATCCCATATATTTTAATCCTTTTGTGTTTCATAAAGGTGAAATCGGTGATGAATTATTTTTTGGGTTATTTATCAATATTGATGGATAACCTAATATTGATAATTTATTTTTATGTTATCCATTAAGAATCATATTCATGATATTTATTACTTTTATATATCGTATATACTCATCAATTATAATTTATAACCAACCATGATGGTGGTAGTAGAAAACAAAATATACTATTCTGTGGAGGCAGTAGTCTGCACATATGCATGGATGATGATTTCGTTTCCCATAGCACAAAAGAAAAGAGTAATATGGTTTATTATTTTAATAACTTATAAAATGTTATAAATATCATAGATATATATTAAATTCCTTATTAAGACTGGACTTGTAATGCGGTTGGGGAAAATGAAACACATAATGTCACGGATGATGTAGTTTACACATACACATGATTGATGTCTTCAATTTTCTTAATAGAAAGGGGAGAGGTGGTTAAAGTTTATTCAAAAAATACAAAAACATTAAGTATAATATAAATATTGAATTCATTTCATTGAGAAATTTTATTTTCTCTTGGAGGATTACTTTTAAATGAACTACATAGGCTAAACTGTTGTAAAAAAAGCTTATACGAGTGAACAATGTGTAACGACCCAAATTTTCATTAATGGAAAATCCCTCTTGATCTAGTTAAATGTTTCTTTATGTTTTTATAAGATGTCAACTTCTTTAAGTTTTACGTTAAGATTTGTGACCGTTACTTTTATAGCCGTTGAACAGTGATCATCTGGGTAGTTTAAATATAAGGCTTTAACGAACCAATTTTCTACTCAGACAAAGGAAGCGATGGCCTCATCCAGTAGAATTGCCCCTTACGAAGCCCATTTGTCGGAGCTCGGTAAAGAGGTGGCGTCTTTGGGATTTTCCCTTGACCAAGCCCAAGCTGAGCTTCATCAAGTCAAGCTCGAACGTGATCGTCTACGGGAAAAATGGAAGTTGATAGAGATTACCACTCGAGCGATGTTATCCGAGCAGCCCCAAGAGTCTGTCACCATCGCGCACCTTACCCTTAGGTCTTATGCGGCTATTTTAAGGGGTTATGTAACAAATAAGTAGAACCATGTTCATGTACATTATTTTTTTTATATATAATAATGAATATAATTTCTAGTCATTTTTGATACATTGTAATTAGTTTTTAAAGTACAAATGGTGTTTTTAGTTATTATTTAATTAAGAATTATATTTTATTAAATTAAAGTATTTTTGAATTAAATAATATTTTATTATTATTAATATTAAATTAATTGTCATTAATTATAAATGATCTTATAATTTTATGAATGCAATTAAAATGTTTATTAAGGTTTGAAAGCCATTTCTGTCAAAACCCGTGAATTTTTTTATAAATGTCGGTTTTTATTTTAAAAGTGAAAATTCACATATTTAGAAAATTATTTAGATAAAATAAATATTATTTTTGGAATCAGGACGTCGAAATTATCCAACGGTGAATTTTTCATAATTTTCTGAGACAGTCCAATTTTGGGTAAAAATTAAATACCATTTAAATATATAATGTGTTTTATGACATCATAATGACCCAATGGTGATGTAATAAATTACCATAATCCTTAGGTTCGGCCAATATATGTTTTATCATTAAAATAATGAGGTTTTGGGTTTGTTTGACTCACTTTTCAAAGCATTAATGGAGCCCTCAAGACTTATTCAACACTTTGCCTTTTTAAATTAATTTCCATGGGAGTGTGACTCACCTCCACATAAGCAACCCTAATTTTTTAATAAGTTCGGACCTTGGACTTGAAAAATATTGTTTTCCTCTTTCCTTTTCCAGAAACCATGGGCTAATACCATGGGATGGTTTGTGGTTTGGATTATTTTAATATAAGGGGTCCCAAACCTAAATAATAAAGAATTCTCTCACCTTTCCTATATAAACCCACCCAAGCTCCCACTTCCTCCTCACCCAAAGCCCTTGAAGTTCGTCCAACCTCTGCCCTACTCTCCCTATAATCCTCTAAAGGTGCCCCAATCTCCCAAGAAGCCTCTCACAAGCCTCTCTCTAGCCTTTGGAAGCACACTTCCAAGTAAGGGTTTTTCTTCCTTTCTCATTTTTGTCAATTTTCTTTAAGTTGTATTGCCCTTTTAATTTCAATTATGAATGTTGGGGTATGGTTTTGAACCTCTCCCATACTTCCCTCTTATTGTTTGAATGATGGGAGAACCCTTTCTCTCTCATTAAAAGCCTCCCATGTACACCCGTTACCATGCCGAAATTCCGAAAGGAACTTCTCTCTCTTCTTTTACATTCAAGCAATACTTTTGTATCATGATTCTAAATTCCATTTCAATTGTTGGGACATGTATATATATGAACTCCTTACTGTCCATTACATGTAAATATGATGATGAACCTTTTTCTCTCTCATCAATCTTTTTTATGAATTCTTATGTCACGCCGTTACGCTGCCGAAATCGCACCGATTTTCTAAGACAATGTCTTTGTGTAGTGAATACTATGCCCATTTCTCCATCAAGGGTATTCACCTTTATGCACATTTACATATTGATTGTAAAGTTTCATGTATGAATTCCACATTCCTTTATCGTGGAAGAAATGATTATGTTTTATGAATCCATGTTTTATGATCCATGTGGCACACTTATGCATGAAATGAAATGTTTAAGAAGGGTGCGCCCTTTATAGCGCTCCAATGCATTGGGTAAAGTATAGTATCATGATACGTCATGTGCAATGAGTGTTTAATCATGCTAATTCAAGTGAAAAGAGGGTTTACTCGTGCTTCAAGTGTAATGAGGGTTTACTCATGCTCCATGTGCAATGAGCCTTGGCTCATGCTAATTCAATGTTAAGTGTTGTTGCCACATTTCCATGTTATGATTACCATGCTTTATCATTCCTTTATGTTCATGTCTCTCTTATGCTCTATTGATATGACTATTGCCTAACATGTATTGTACTCCTCATGTTATTCATTGTGCACTCCCTTACTGGGCTTTATAGCTCACCCTTTTCTTATGCATGTCCTCAGGTTATCCCATGCAATGCTAAGTACGAAGGAATGTAGTGGTCATGTAAAGTAAGTTTTCAATAAGGATGTTGTATTTCAAGTTTAAAGTTTTTATGTAATGATCCTAAGCCCCAAAGACACTAAAACTCTTGATCTCCTTTGTTGTATCAAGTGAAGTTTTATGTAATAAAGCATGTTTAAGTTGTGATAAAAAGCAGGGTTGTCATAGTTGGTATCAGAGGATAGGTTTAGTTATTTTTGGGATTAGGAAACCCTAGTAAAACCTTAGATACAAGACTAAGCATAATAAAAACTCCCCTAAGTTTTGGTAAATACTAAGTAAGTGGTTTATCAAACAAATACATCCCTGTCTGGATACGAGCAGGTAGAGGCGGCTCTGGCACAGATGTATCCTAGGGGTAAAACCCGAAAACACCGCTTTGAGCTAGACTCGAACGGGAAATGGTGCACGACAACGGGCCTTGCTGCACTCTTGGTTACGACACTCCCGGGGGATATGTTTTTATAAATTCACAATCTTAGTATGAACCCTTATTAAGGGAAAAATGCCCCTAAGAATATATGTTAGAAGGAAGATCATGAAAAGCCTGGATTGAATCCTATAGACTCATGAGTTAAAGAGATTAAAGTTTATTTATAAGTCATCAACTTTTGTCTTTGGATTACCCTTTATGTGTTACCCCTAACTTTCCTTTTATTCCAGCCAATGGCCGGTAATAGGAGAACTCGGGCTAACAACCGTTGTGAAGATCAGTGTGTTGATTGTACTAATGAGATGCCCAATCCGATGGGAGCGGGAATCGCGAACTTTGTCACGCTTCTCTCTCAGCTAACTCAAGTTTTGAATAGAAACACTGGTCAAGAGGAACGTTCAACCCCCCCTAAGAAAGAACAAGTCGCTATTGAAAGCTTCATGAGACAAAGGCCTCCTACGTTTAGTGGATCATCCGATCCCACGATTGCTGAACAATGGATCAACTCCATTGAAAAGATATTCTCCATCCTCCAATGCTCTGAAAAAGAGAAAGTCCTCCTGGCGGCTTATCGTATGGAGGGTGAAGCTGATCAATGGTGGACATTGATCAAAAATACGAAGCCTGAGGAGGAGATCGAGGCTTTGGAATGGAAGGTATTCCGGAAGATGTTTTTCGATAAATATTTTCCACTCACCCTCTGTCTTAAGATGGAAAGGGACTTCCTTTCCCTCAAGCAGAAAGATGAGGAATCTGTGGGAGCGTACGAGGCAAACTTCACAAGGCTTGCACGATACGCTTCCGGCTTTGTCGTTACCCCTGAATGCAAGGTTGACCGCTTCTTTGGTGGGCTGAAGCCTAGCTTGCGGAAAGCTTTAGCGATCCGTGACTTCGACAGCTATGAGGAAATTGTCCGATGTGCCCTCAAGGTTGAAATGGAGATCGGAGAATCACAGGGGTATCATGGGGAAAAGAAGCGGAAGGTGGACTTCAATGCTGGTGGTCCGATGGATAAATCCAACGACGCTAAGAAATTCCAGCACCCCACTTGCCAAAAGTGTGGAAAGAAGCACCCTGGAAATTGCCTTAGGGGGACAAGAAAATGCTTCAAATGTGGAAGAGAAGGGCACCTAGCTGTTAACTGTCAGCAATAAGGACCCGCGGCTACGACGGAGGGGAGGAACGCTCCGTTCGAACCTCAACGCGTTGTTCAATGCTTCAAATGCAAAGAACCGGGTCATTTTGCGAATCATTGCCCTAATCCAAGGGTTATCGGAGGCAATCAACAACCTCCAAGACAACAAGGAAGAGCTTTTGCCATCACTTCTGCCGAAGTGAACCCCGAAAACGAAGTGGTGACAGGTACGCTAGTTATTCATTCAAGAATAGCGAATGTACTTTTTGATTCAGGTTCTACGCATTCTTTTATATCTCAAAAGTTTAGTAGAATAATCCCTGCACCACCACAAATCATGGAAGTAAAGATGTCGGTGAGTACGGAAAATGGGGCAATCATTGCATCCCATGAGTATAAGTCCTCCCCTGTTATAATCTGTGGATTGAATTTCCCGGCGAACCTCGTCATACTCCCTTTGGTGGAATTTGATGCAATTCTTGGCATGGATTGGCTTTCCTTATATAGAGCCAACATAAATTGTCGGGAGAGGGAAATCACACTCTATATGGAGAATCGACCCCCGATTCTTTACAAGTGTCAGGAGGAAGATGAATCTCCTTTATCTCCATCATCTCAAGCATGGATATTACTACCTTATGAGCACGCATATCTGGCTCAGATGATTGAGTCCAAGGAAGAAACCACCCTTGAAGAAATGCCTATTGTGAGGGAATTCGCTGAAGTATTTCCCGAGGAACTTCCTGGTCTTCCTCCAAGAAGAGATGTTGAGTTCTCAATTGAACTTATACCTGGGGCGCTACCAATATCCAAGACTCCATATAGAATGGCTGTGGTTGAGCTTGAAGAACTGAAGAAACAACTACAGGAGAATCTGGATAAAGGGTTTATACGCCCAAGTGCATCACCATGGGGTGCACCAGTCCTCTTCGTCAAGAAGAAGGATGGGTCAATGCGGCTTTGCATCGATTATCGTGAACTTAACAAAATCACGATAAAGAACAAGTATCCTCTCCCAAGAATCGATGACTTGTTTGATCAGCTGCGTGGAGCACAATACTTCTCCAAGGTCGATTTGCGGTCGGGATATTATCAAGTAAGGGTGAAGAAGGAAGATATCCCCAAGACTGCTTTTCGTACAAGGTACGGGCACTATGAATTCATAGTAATGCCTTTCGGACTCACCAATGCTCCATAAATATTCATGGACTTGATTAATAGAGTCTTTAGAGATTACCTAGATAAATTTGTGGTAGTCTTTATAGATGATATTCTAATATACTCCAAAACCAAGGAGGACCATGAGGAGAATTTAAGAACTGTACTGGAGACTTTGCGCAAGGAGAAGCTCTATGCCAAGTACAGCAAGTGTGAGTTCTGGTTGAAGGAGGTCTCATTCTTGGGCCATATCATCACAAGCAATGGGATATCTGTAGACCCCTCCAAAACAGATGCAATTGAGGGATGGCCGAGGCCAACATCGGTAACTGATATCCGTAGCTTCTTGGGGTTAGCTGGATATTATCGACGATTTGTGAGAAACTTCTCACGATTGTCCAACCCTCTTACCAAGCTAACTCGAAAGGGAGTAAAGTTTGCTTGGAGTGATGAATGCGAAGAAAGCTTCAAGGAGTTGAAAAGGAGGCTTATCACTGCACCTGTGCTCACTTTACCCACAAGTGGGGAGCTTTTTGTGGTATTCAGTGATGCTTCGAAGAAGGGCTTAGGATGTGTGCTGATGCAGAATGATAAAGTGATATCCTATGCCTCAAGGCAATTGAAAATCCATGAGCGAAACTATCCAACGCATGATCTGGAGTTGGCGGCGGTGATCTTTGCCTTGAAAATCTGGCGGCATTATCTCTATGGGGAGAAATGTGAGATATATACTGACCACAAGAGTCTTAAATATATATTCACACAGAAAGAGCTTAATATGCACCAGAGAAGATGGATAGAGCTCATCAAGGATTATGACTGTTCAATACATTACCACCCTGGGAAGGCGAACAAGGTGGCGGATGCCCTAAGTAGAAAGGATCCAGCAATTCTATCAATGATGAGAATTGAGAAGGATCCAATCTTCTTAGACTTGATGAAGATGGATGTGGGAATCATAAAGAAGGGAACATCATCAATCCTTTCACAAATGATTGCTCAACCATCTCTTTTGGAAAGGTTAAAGGATGCTCAAAAGGATGATGCGAGAATCCAAGAAAAAGTGGAAGCTATCAAAAAGGGAAAATCCTCAGAGTTTAATGTTAATGAAGAAGGAATTGTGTGGTTTGGGAAAAGACTATGTGTCCCATCAAGTTCGGAGCTGAAGAAGGAACTTTTGGATGATGCACATAGTTCAAATTTCTCTATACACCCAGGGAGCACAAAGATGTATCGAGATCTCCGAGAAAACTTTTGGTGGGATAATATGAAGAAGGAGATCGCCGAATATACATCAAAGTGCCTGGTGTGTCAGCAAGTGAAGGCAGAGAGGCAGAAGTCTAAGGGGATGATGCAACCATTGCCCATACCCGAATGGAAATGGGAGAACATCACCATGGACTTCGTCACTGGACTTACAAGGACATCCAAAGGAAACAATGCAATCTGGGTTGTTGTGGATCGTCTTACAAAGACTGCACACTTCATTGCTATTCGAGAGGATTTCTCTTTGGATCAACTGGCACAGATATATATAAGATAAGTGGTACGGTTTCATGGAGTACCACTATCTATTGTGTCTGACCGAGATCCAAGATTTACCTCTAAGTTTTGGAAGAGTCTTCAACATGCTCTGAATACTGAACTGAACTTCAGTACGGCCTATCATCCTCAAACTGATGGCCAATCCGAGCGGACTATCCAAACACTTGAGGATATGTTGAGAGCGTGCTCAATGGACTTTAAAGGAGGATGGGATCAACATCTTCCTCTAGTTGAGTTCTCTTATAATAATAGTTTCCACTCGAGCATCCAAATGGCACCATATGAAGCCCTGTATGGGAAAATGTGTAGAACACCGACATGTTAGGATGAGGTCGGTGAACGTAAGCTGCTTGGACCAGAAATGGTCGAAGAAATGGTGGAGAAGGTGAAAACCATTCAGCAGCATATCAAGGCACCCCAAAGTCGACAGAAGAGTTATGCAGATAATCGTCGACGAGACCTCGAGTTTAAAGTCGGAGACATGGTTTTTTTACGCATATCTCCGTGGAAGAAGGTCATGAGGTTTGGAAAGAAAGGGAAGTTAAGTCCAAGGTACATCGGCCCCTTCGAGATTCTTGATCGTGTTGGGGCTGTGGCCTATCGACTAGCACTTCCACCTACTATGGCCAAGGTGCATGATGTCTTCCATGTATCCCTCTTAAGGAAGTACATACCAGACCCTTCACATGTACTCTCTTCTGAGGTGGTACAATTAGAAGACGATCTTTCTTATGAGGAGAAACCAGTGAAGATCTTGGATCGTAGAGAAAAAGTTCTACGAAATAAGACAATGCCCCTCGTCAAGGTGTTGTGGAGAAACCACAAGTTTGAAGAAGCAACTTGGGAGTCGGAGGATATGATGAAGCTAAGTTACCCACATTTGTTTTAGTGTGGGAAAAGGAAAATTTCGAGGGCGAAATTTCTTAAGGGGGGAATTTTGTAACGACCCAAATTTTCATTAATGGAAAATCCCTCTTGATCCAGTTAAATGTTTCTTTATGTTTTTATAAGATGTCAACTTCTTTAAGTTTTACGTTAAGATTTGTGACCGTTACTTTTATAGCCGTTGAACAGTGATCATCTGGGTAGTTTAAATATAAGGCTTTAACGAACCAATTTTCTACTCAGACAAAGGAAGCGATGGCCTCATCCAGTAGAATTGCCCCTTACGAAGCCCATTTGTCGGAGCTCGGTAAAGAGGTGGCGTCTTTGGGCTTTGCCCTTGACCAAGCCCAAGCTGAGCTTCATCAAGTCAAGCTCGAACGTGATCGTCTATGGGAAAAAT